>JAGDQO010002136.1:0-27855 GCA_018342035.1 Solanum appendiculatum
TAATTTATTTTTATAATTTCTATTTGTATTATATTTTCTTACATGTCTGTATTTATCTAAATATGGCTTTCTTGCCATTGATTTTCTTAAATAATATTTTCTTCTTGGATAATAATTATTTTTATAATTTCTTTTATATTTTCTATACCTTTTCTGATTATGTTCTTTATCATAATTCTGAGTTGTATATATACTTTTACAAAAATTAGTCTCATTTTGTTTTAATTGTTTTTGTATTTGTATATTTGTGCATTTTTCTTGTAATACTGTCATAATATGTTGTATTCTTTGGCCTATTGACCATTTTCCTTCTGGATTTTGTATTACACCTTCTCTTTTATACCATTTTTCTTCTATTTCTCTTCCTAATGCTCCTGGTAATTTATTAAAAAGTTTCTTTCCTAAATTTGTATCAAAAGCATTTCCACTAATACTACAATAATAAAAATATTCATTTAAAAATTCTTTAATACTAAACCAATTACTTATACTTAATTGTTCTAATTTAATTACTGCATTTCTTTGTAAAATTATTAAACCACTATTAGGGTCTTCTCCAGTTATTAAACTATGTATTTTATTTGTAAAATTATAAGGATTTGCTCCCATATTTACCATTCCTTGAAATTCTTCAGGAAATTCTGTCTTATATGCTTCCCATAATCCTTTAGTAGATTCTCCTAAAAATGTTTCCATATATCTATACATAGTTTCTGCATCATTATCTTGATTAGTTTGTATATAATCTGCAACTACTATGTTTTTCCATAAATCTATTACTGAATTCCATAACTGAGGGTCATGTGCCGCTATATTAAGTATTTTTCCTTTATTACCTCCTTCTTGAAGTCTTATAGGTTCCTCTATAGGTTGTCGTTTTCCTTTTGGTTTTAAATTTTCAGTTTTTATATCTGGATTTATTCTATATACTCTATACCTTGGTAAATTTCCAGTATTATTTTGTACTGATGGCATTTGGCTTGTTTTTTGGAAAGGACTTGAGCTACTTGAAGCACTTTCCATTAATTCTTTTATACTAATATTTGTTTTCACTATATTATGCGATTGCTCATCTTCTTCTTTTCTGTCTTTATATATTCCATAATTATCTTGCTCTTAATCTACCAATATTAAATTGTTTCTTCTACATTTTTCAAATTTTAATTTGATTTTTACATCCTTTACATAAAAACTGTATTTTTATTTTTACTATGTATCTTTTCTGCCTTTTTTATAGATTCATCTACTTCAAAATCTTCTTCTTCTAAAACTTCTATATTCATTTGTTCTACATTTTCTAATTCTTCTTCTTCTATATATTTTTGTTCACTATAACTATAGTCTGTAAATCTTATTGAAGTTTGTCCTTTATTATTTGTATACATACATATATATGTATATATGTATGTATATATGTATGTATATATGTATGTGTATATGTATATATGTATGTATATATGTATATATATATATATATATATATATTTTTTTTTTTTTTTTTTTTTTAATTGTTTTTGTATTTGAATATTTGTACATTTTTCTTGTAGTATAGCCATTATATGTTGTATTCTTTGGCCTATTGACCATTTTCCTTCTGGATTCTGTACTACACCTTCTCTTTTGTACCATTTTTCTTCTATTTCTCTTCCTAAAGCTCCTGGAAGTTTATTAAAAAGTTTTTTTACCTAAACTTGTATCAAAAGCATTTCCGCTTATGGCTACAATAATAAAAATATTCAAATTTAAAAATGTCCTTCTGGACAAGTGAAAGCTGTCCATTCTATACTTTCATCAGCCATTTTTATCTGCCAATAACCAGATTTACAGTCAAATTTACTAAAAAAAATTCTTCCTTGTATTCTATTTATTAATTCTGTTTTGTCTGGGAGTTTATATCCATCCATTCTAGTATTATCATTTAGTCTTTTGTAATTTATTACCATTCTTGTTTTTCCTCTAATTATCTCACTATGATTTCTTACTATAAATGATGCAGATCTATGCTTAGATCTTGATCTTCTTATTACTCCTAAATTTATTAATTCTTTAATTTGAGTCTCAAATTCTATTAAATCTTCATTTGTTGATTCTATAGAAGCAGTTTTTACAATGTATTCTGGATTAATTATGTCTAACTTACATTGTATCTTATTAGCTTCCCAATGTTTTAGAGGTTTTTCCCCTATAATTTCTAGTTCATCTAAAATATGTATTATTTTTTCTAAATCTTTTTGATCTCTTATTATTCCTATTTTTTGTATTCCTTTCTTGAAATCATATAATTCCATGTTTATTTCTATTAATGAGTATTCTTTCTCATTTTCATTTATTTTTATTAATTCTAATTCTTCTTCTAATTTTTCACAGGTATCACTTTACAGTCTTCTTTATTACATTTTATTATTTCTTTAGCTTTTTTATCTTCTTTTATTTTAATATATCTAAATCTATTTTCTACAGGTATGGTTACTACTGCTGTTTGAGTGACATTCTTTGACAGAATTACTCCGTCTCTTGTTAATAAACAGCTTCCATTGTTATGTAATAGAAAGTCTAGTCCTAATACAAAATCTACCTTTATATTTAAGTCTCTTACCCAAATTTTTTCTAATTTATAAGTGGGTTTATAGAAATCTGTACAAGTATTTATAAAGCTTATTGTTGCTTTACTTACATAATGTTTATATGTATTATAAGATCCATCCATTTGCATAGAAATTTGTGGACTTGGTAATTCTTTAATTAAATTTGGTGGTATAACTTTCTTATTTATTATACTCTTTGTACACCCCGAATCTACTAAAGCTAGAGTTTCTAATTCATAATCTTGAATTCTTATTCTTGCTAAAAATTTTATAGTACTAATCTTTTTATCTTCATTACAAATTAAACTACTTGTATTTATCAATTCTTCTTCTGAATCTACTTGTAAATTCTCTGGTTCTTCATTTATTTTTTCTTTTCCTTTATCTATTTTTTCTATTTTATATTCTAGAATTTCTACTCTTTTCTTTAATTCTTTTATTTCTTCTTCTAAATCTCCTTTTTTATTTAATTTTCCAATTTCTATAGGTTTATTACTTATTTTAGTTGTTTTTTCTTCTTTATATATTTTTTCTATACATGGTAAACATCCTTCAATAAAGCATTTTTTACATTTTGCTCTTATTTGTCTTCCTGGATACCAATGACATAAATGACATTGATTACTATCCAATCCTTTACCCTGTTCAAATTCATGTTCACAGGTTAAAGATATATTTACCATATCTTGATGTTCTATATTTGTTATATTTAAATGTTCTAAACCTATCTCATTAATTAATTCATCTTGTTCTGAATCTGAAGATTCTCTCTTTTCTTCTTCATTTACCTCCATACTTACTATGGAATATATACTCTCATTGTCTGACATATATTCGTCTACATTTATTAAAGTTTCTTGGAAATCTTCAATTAATTGAGCATTTCTTGTTCTACTATTATTTCTTTTAGGACATGTATTTGCTAAATGTTCTTGACTTCCACAAGTAAAACATTCTAATCTATTTTTATAATTTCTACTAGTATTATATTTTCTAACATGTCTATATTTATCTAAATAAGGCTTTCTTGCACTAGATTTTCTTAAATAATATTTCTTTTTAAAATACTTATTTTTAAAATTTTTATTCTTTTTATATCTTTTTGGTATATGTTCTTTATCATAGCTTTGAGTGGTATATATGCTTTTGCAGAAATTAGTCTCATTTTGTTTTAATTGTTTTTGTATTTGTATATTTGTACATTTTTCTTGTAGTATAGCCATTATATGCTGTATTCTTTGGCCTATTGACCATTTTCCTTCTGGATTCTGTACTACACCTTCTCTTTTGTACCATTTTTCTTCTATTTCTCTTCCTAATGCTCCTGGAAGTTTATTAAAAAGTTTTTTACCTAAACTTGTATCAAAAGCATTTCCTCTTATGCTACAATAATAAAAATATTCATTTAAAAATTCTTTTATACTAAACCAATTACTTATGCTTAATTGTTCTAATTTTATTACAGCATTTCTTTGTAATGTTATTAAACCACTATTTGGGTCTTCTCCTGTTATTAAACTATGTATTTTATTTGTAAAATTATAAGGATTAGGTCCCATATTTACCATTCCTTGAAATTCTTCAGGGAATTCAGTCTTATATGCTTCCCATAATCCTTTTGTTGATTCTCCTAAAAAAGTCTCCATGTATCTATACATGGTTTCTGCATCATTTTCTTGATTTGTTTGTATATAATCTGCTACTACTATATTTTTCCATATGTCTATTACTGAGTTCCATAACTGAGGGTCATGTGCAGCTATATTAAGTATTTTTCCTTTATTACCCCCTTCTTGGAGTCTAATAGGTTCTTCTATAGGTTGTCTCTTACCTTTTGGCTTTAAATTTTCTGTTTGTATATCTGGATTTACTCTATATACTCTATATCTTGGTAAATTACCAGTGCTAGTTTGTACTGATTGCATATTACTTGTTTTTTGGAAAGGACTACTACTACTTGAAGCACTTTCCATTAATTCTTTAATACTTAAACTTGCTTCACTTATTATAGATTCTTCATCTTCTTCTTTCTGTTTTCTATATCCATAATTATCTTGTCTTAATCTACAATTTTTAAAATGTTCTTCTACTTGTTCAAACTGTATTCCTGATTTTTTACAGCCTTTACATTTAAAAACTGTATTTTTATTTTTATTATGCATAATTTTAGCTTTACTTATACTTTCATTTACTTCAAAATCTTCTTCTTCTATGATTTCTATGTTCATAGTCTCTTGATTATCAATTATTTCTTCTTCTTCATCCATTTCTTTTTTATCAGTATAACTATAGTCTGTAAAACGAATAGATGTTTGTCCTTTACTATTTGTATACATTAAATGATCTTTGGGCTTTAAGATTTCTTTCTTACTTAAATCTTCTAAATTCCATTCTAATCCTGCATATTCTTCTGAGTCTATTTTTAATGGTTTCATTACTTTTATACATTTATTTCCCATTAAACCTACTACATCTTCTACTTTTAGTTTAAATTTTGTATTACTATTAGTAGCTATTTTTCCAATAAATCCTACACAAATTAATAAATTATTACCTCCTATCATTTCTTCATAACCTTTTGTCTGTTTACCAATTTTAATATGATCAGCAAAGTCTGTGGTACTTATAATAAAATCTGGACTACAATAGAATAAACCTCCATTGTTAGTCATGTCTACTTCTGTTAATCCTATTATAGATTTCTTTAATTCACTCCACCTATTATCATAAATTGTTATTAAGACTTTAGTACCTAAATTTTTTCTAGTTAAACCTTTTAATCCTATAACTATTAATCCCATATGCATGAGATTCATATTTGAATTCTTTATTTGTCTTAATGATTCTTTACTTATTAAACTTAAACTTTTACTATCTTTGCCTATTACACAAAGTTGTTCTTCTCTATAGTGTTTATATAATTGAGCTTGTCCTGTAAAGAAACCAGTATTATATAAAAATTTTGGATTTAATAATTTTAGTCTGTTTTGTTGGAAAATTTGTATATCTCTATCTACATATATTACCTCTTCTAATTGTTGACTAGAAGATCCTTCTTTATTCTTTGATGAGTCAGTTACTACTGCTATTTGAGTGACATTCTTTGACAGAATTACTCCGTCTCTTGTTAATAAACAGCTTCCATTGTTATGTAATAGAAAGTCTAGTCCTAATACAAAATCTACCTTTATATTTAAGTCTCTTACCCAAATTTTTTCTAATTTATAAGTGGTTTATAGAAATCTGTACAAGTATTTATAAAGCTTATTGTTGCTTTACTTACATAATGTTTATATGTATTATAAGATCCATTCATTTGCATAGAAATTTATGGACTATGGAATTATATGGTTTCAAGAAAGGAATACAAAAAAGAGGAATAATAAGAGATCAAAAAGATTTAGAAAAAATAATACATATTTTAGATGAACTAGAAATTATAGGGGAAAAACCTCTAAAACATTGGGAAGCTAATAAGATACAATGTAAGTTAGACATAATTAATCCAGAATACATTGTAAAAACTGCTTCTATAGAATCAACAAATGAAGATTTAATAGAATTTGAGACTCAAATTAAAGAATTAATAAATTTAGGAGTAATAAGAAGATCCAGATCTAAGCATAGATCTGCAGCATTTATAGTAAGAAATCATAGTGAAATAATTAGAGGAAAAGCAAGAATGGTAATAAATTATAAAAGACTAAATGATAATACTAGAATGGATGGATATAAACTCCCAGACAAAACAGAATTAATAAATAGAATACCAGGAAGAAAATTTTTTAGTAAATTTGACTGTAAATCTGGTTATTGGCAGATAAAAATGGTTGATGAAAGTATAGAATGGACAGCTTTCACTTGTCCAGAAGGAATTTTTAAATGAATATTTTTATTATTGTAGCATAAGCGGAAATGCTTTTGATACAAGTTTAGGTAAAAACTTTTTAATAAACTTCCAGGAGCATTAGGAAGAGAAATAAAAGAAAAATGGTACAAAAGAGAAGGTGTAGTACAGAATCCAGAAGGAAAATGGTCAATAGGCCAAAGAATACAACATATAATGGCTATACTACAAGAAAAATGTACAAATATACAAATACAAAAACAATTAAAACAAAAAAAAAAAAAAAAATATATATATATATATATATATACATATATACATACATATATACATATACACATACATATATACATACATATATACATACATATATACATATATATGTATGTATACAAATAATAAAGGACAAACTTCAATAAGATTTACAGACTATAGTTATAGTGAACAAAAATATATAGAAGAAGAAGAATTAGAAAATGTAGAACAAATGAATATAGAAGTTTTAGAAGAAGAAGATTTTGAAGTAGATGAATCTATAAAAAAGGCAGAAAAGATACATAGTAAAAATAAAAATACAGTTTTTAAATGTAAAGGATGTAAAAAATCAAAAATAAAATTTGAAAATGTAGAAGAACATTTTAAATATTGTAGATTAAGACAAGATAATTATGGATATATAAGACAAAAAGAAGAAGATGAAGAATCCATAATTAGTGAAACAAATATTAGTATAAAAGAATTAATGGAAAGTGCGTCAAGTAGCTCAAGTCCTTTCCAAAAAACAAGTCAAATGCCATCAGTACAAAATAATACTGGAAATTTACCAAGGTATAGAGTATATAGAGTAAATCCAGATATACAAACTGAAAATTTAAAACCAAAAGGAAAAAGACAACCTATAGAAGAACCTATAAGACTTCAAGAAGGAGGTAATAAAGGAAAAATACTTAATATAGCTGCACATGACCCTCAGTTATGGAATTCAGTAATAGATTTATGGAAAAGCATAGTAGTTGCAGACTATATACAAACTAATCAAGATAATGATGCAGAAACTATGTATAGATATATGGAAACATTTTTAGGAGAATCTACTAAAGGATTATGGGAAGCATATAAGACAGAATTCCCTGAAGAATTTCAAGGAATGGTAAATATGGGAGCAAATCCTTATAATTTTACAAATAAAATACATAGTTTAATAACAGGAGAAGACCCTAATAGTGGTTTAATAACCTTACAAAGAAATGCAGTAATAAAGTTAGAACAATTAAGTATAAGTAATTGGTTTAGTATTAAAGAATTTTTAAATGAATATTTTTATTATTGTAGTATAAGTGGAAATGCTTCTGATAAAAATTTAGGAAAGAAACTTTTTAATAAATTACCAGGAGCATTAGGAAGAGAAATAGAAGAAAAATTGTATAAAAGAGAAGGTGTAATACAAAATTCAGAAGGTAAATGGTCCATAGGCCAAAGAATACAACATATTATGACAGTATTACAAGAAAAATGCACAAATATACAAATACAAAAACAATTAAAACAAAATGAGACTAATTTCTGTAAAAGTATATATACAACTCAGAATTATGATAAAGAACATAATCAGAAAAGGTATAGAAAAAATAAAAGAAATTATAAAAATAATTATTATCCAAGAAGAAAATATTATTTAAGAAAATCAATGGCAAGAAAGCCATACTTAGATAAATATAGACATGTAAGAAAATATAATACAAACAGAAATTATAAAAATAAATTAGAATGTTTTACTTGTGGAAGTCAAGAACATTTAGCTAATACTTGTCCAAAAAGAAATAATAGTAGAACAAGAAATGCTCAGTTAATTGAAGATTTTCAAGAAACTTTAATTAATGTAGATGAATATATGTCAGATAATGAAAGTATATATTCTGTTATAAGTATGGAAATAAATGAAGAACAAAAAGAATCTTCTGATTCTGAAGAAGATAATTTCATAAATAAAATAGGATTAGAAAATTTGAATATACAACAAGAAGAAAATTTAGACATGGTAAATATATCTTTAAATTGTGAACATAATTTTGAACAAGGTAAAGGTTTAGACAGTAATCAATGTTATATATGTCATTGGTATCCAGGAAAGAATAGAAGAGTTAAATGTAGCAAATGTTATATAGAAGGATGTATACCATGTATAGAAAAATTAGAAAAATTAGTAAATGAACCACTACAACAAACAAAAATAATTAAACCTTTAGAAATAGGAAAAATAAAAAAGATAAATTTAGAAGAAGAAATAAGAGATTTAAAAAGAAGGATAGAAATTTTAGAAGAAAGATTAGAAAAAATAGATAAAAGGAAAGAAAAAATAGAAGAAGATTTGCAACAAGAACAATTAGAATCAGAAGAAGAATTAATAAATACAGATTTAAGTGATACAAGTAATTTAATATGTAATGAAGATAAAAAGATAAGTACTATAAATTTTTTAGCAAGAATAAGAATACAAGATTATGAACTAGAAACTCTAGCTTTAGTAGACTCAGGATGTACAAAGAGTATAATAAATAAGAAAGTTATACCACCAAATTTAATTAAAGAATTATCAAGTCCACAAATTTCCATGCAAATGGATGGATCTTATAATACATATAAACATTATGTAAGTAAAGCAACAATAAGCTTTATAAATACTTGTACATACTTTTACAAACCTACTTATAAATTAGAAAAAATATGGGTAAGTGTAACGACCCATTAGGTCGTTTTGAGTACTAGAGCTTTTTATTTCATAAAAGACTCTTCGATAGATTCTAAATGGGTATTTTGGACTATTGTAACTATAATTATAAAATTAATGGGGTAATTTTAAATAATTAATTTTTTATTAGTTGGTGGTTATTGGGTCAAGTCCATAATTTATTTAATATCTTATGTGACCTAATCCAAGTATCAAAATTAAGAGAAAGTAAATTAGAAAAAGGATTGAGGGAGAAAATAATACCTGCGGCGTGACCAGTGAAGACCGACATCCAGGTGACTTCAATTCTTCAAATTGCATCTAAACTCTGAGAATAAAGTTGACTATATTTTATTGTATATATATCTCACCTCATGTTAGTACACCTGTGATTGGTAACGAATTGTGATTAGCTTTATTTGTCTCATTAATTGTTGGTTGGAATTGCCGTGGTTCTGTGTTGTTTCACAAAGGGTAGTAAGTTGTAACTCGTGTGCAAGGTATCTGTTGATGGGTTAAGAAGTGGTAATTATTTCCTTAGATAAGTTCTGTAACATTGCAGAGAGAAAAAGGCATCAGAAGTGCAATGCAATGTTCCAATTTGTCGTACAGTTATAATGTTTGAAACTTAAGGACTTTAGTTAAATGATTACCTAATAATTGCCTAATGATTACTAAATCAATGAAGGTGCAATTGGATAGTATGTTGGGATGAGTATATAAGATGTAGGCGTACACTCATAACCAGTGGCTTCAACTTTGATATTATTATTTTGTTATCATATTATAAATTAAAGCTTTGATATATTGAGATAAGTTATTAAATATTTGGTGTATTGTAGTATATGAACTCCATTAGGGTAATAGTATTTGGAGGAATTAAGACTTAACCCTACGTTTGAATATTATAAGAAATAGGAGACTTGGCATATCAATTGACCTCAAAATTAGGAACTTGCATATAGATTTGTGCTTGATGATTTCTGGGATCTAGGCTAAAAGTATAGCAATATAGATGTCTATGGACTCGTGTGTTTACAAATACTGTATACTTGATAGATTGGAAACGTTCTAAGGCATTGAGGAAAGGAAAAACATTGGAGAAGCAGCTCGCTTGACTTCGGCTCTTCGGTGAAGGTAGATTATGGTTTATTCTATGTGATAGATAGACTCTTAATAGTGATTGATAGTCATTGAGTGATATTGTGAAATTTTCTATGTACTTGATTGTTGTGGTTTGGATGATTCATGTGTTGTTGTGATTGGTCTGTAATCCCAAGACCGCAAAATCTATGATCTTAAACTTGTTTTATTAAAGTGATGCCTTGAATAAAGAAGGCTTAATGAAATATTGATAAGGAAGTGAAAAGAGATGATAAATAATGACAAATGAATACACGGTATTATTGGATCGGGTGTCACGTTCCGACACGGTATTATTGGATCGGGTGTCACGTTCCGACACGGTATTATTGGATCGGGTGTCACGTTCCGACACGGTGTTGTTGGATCGGGTGTCACGTTCCGACACAGTAATATTAAAGAAAAACATATTGAATTAACTTAATATACTAAATCTCAAAGAATTCATTTCCCAAAAGAGCGTGGTGTGGAGGCCTGAGTCCTCGTGTATGTTCTTGATATTGTTGACTGATTGTGTACTTGATTTAGTGTTGTTGTCACTTGTTCATGTGATTTGTTGCTTGCCACCTTCGACGTGCTATAGTTGATTTTATACTATTACTTTATGCATATCAGTTGAGTCGGCCGATGATATCTACTTAGTACATATTGCCTTGTACTGATCCCTACTTGTGTTTCCTTCGTTTTCCTTTTGTGGAGTGCAGCGAGTGTACCACCGACTTCGACTCGCCCTCAGCTCTAGTCCGTCTCCAGCACATCAGAATTCAGGGTGCGCTATTCCGTCTAGCTCGTGTTGGATTCTCTCTCGGTCATGGCATGATGTCCTTAGCTTTCGGACATACATTATCCTATTCATTTATTTGATATCTTAATACTCTTAGACTTGATATTTTGAGAATAGATGTCCTTGATGTGATGACTTTCATGTTTTGGGGATAATATGTAATAAACTCTAAAGGTTTCTTTTACTGTTTATTTTAAGTTGTGAGCTTCCGCATTACGGTTGTATTTTGTTGTTGAACAATTAACATAAGTTGGGATTTGGATTCGCTGGTTCTCCCACCTAGGGGGTTAAGTGTGGGTGTCACTCATGACTCGTTTTGGGTCGTGACAAACTTGGTATCAGAGCTTTAGGTTTGATGATCTCATCACACAAGGACAGGTCTAGTAGAGTCTTGCGGAACGGTACGGGGACGCCTTTACTTTTCTTCGAGAGGCTATAGGACTTTAGGAAAACTCAGTTCCTTTTTCTCTTCTTTCGTGCTATTACTTGAATCCAATTGGTATCTAGGTGATACAAATTGGTATCTGACCTTCTTCACTCTATTTCGCAGATGGTCAGAACTAGAGCAACAAATCGGGCAGCGCCAACGTCAGCAAGAGAGGATGCGCCTGAGCCAACCGTAGGGGTTGTAGCCCGAGGGAGAGTAGTAGCGAGAGGCCGTGGTAGAGGTCGCGGGAGAAAGACCACCAGGGGCAGAGGACAGACAACTGTTCCAACTAGGGATAGAACAGTGACCCCTCCACCGGCCGATGAGGTAGCGAGAGAGGGTGATGAAGTAGAGGATGAGCCGGTTCATGAGAAGGAAGCACCACCCTAGCCTACTCCAGAGATGATCAATCAGGTTCTCACTTACATCAGCGGGTTATTGGATCAGGGCCAAGCACCACCAGCGTTTTCTGCACTAGCCCCTCAGGTTCAGGGAGTACAACATGCAGCTGTTGTGGCTCCCCGCATGGATGCGTCCTTGGAAACAGACACGTTTCCCCGATTGACTACAGGGCCTATAATGACTAGTGACCAGCATGACCTCTTTATTAAGTTCCTAAAGTTGAAACCTCCAGTCTTTAAGGGTACTGAATCTGAAGACGCTTATGATTTCCTTGTTGATTGTCATGAGTTGCTTCATAAGATGGATATAGTGGAGCGATTTGGTGTTGAATTTGTGACATACCAGTTCCAGGGAGACGCTAAAATGTCATGTTGAGTGCCGATCGGCAAATGCACTACCTATGACCTGGGCAGCATTTTCTAGTATCTTCATGGAAAAGTATATACCCAACACTTTGAGGGACAGGAGGAGAGATGAGTTCTTGAATATAGAGCAGGGGAAGATGTCTGTTACTACTTATGAGGCCAAATTTTGTGCTTTATCCAGGTATGCCACTCAGCTTTGCTTCAGTCCGCAAGAGCGGAATCGCCGCTTTGTGAAGGGATTGAGGTCAGATTTACAGATTCCAGCTTTACAGGTGGCTGCTTCTGCAAAATCTTTTCAGGAAGTGGTTGACTTTGTGATAGAGGTAGAGGGGGTGAAGCCAGATGACTTCTCCAGGGTGTCAATGTTTAAGAAGTTTCGTAAGGGAGGTGAGTTTAGTGGTTCTTACTCCAGGGGGCAAGGTTCTAGGGGTTATCCATCTCGCCCTATTCAGTCTTCATTGCAGGTTTCAACTGAGGGTCCGTCACAGACCGGCCCGCCTTTTTCTGAGTTTGGTGGTTATCTTCAGTCTTCTTTGTCTTCACGGAGACCCACTCTCGACTCAAGGACTTGTTATGGATGTGGTGAAGTTGGGCATATAAAAAAATATTGCCCGATACAGAGCCAGGCTCAGTATGATCAGGGTTACAGAGCCCCAGCAGTTAAAGGTAGGGGTGGTTATGGTAGAGGCCGTCATTCTGGCGGACGTGGTGGCCAAGGTAATGGTGGTCATCAGTCCAGCCGGGGTGGCGGGCAGGTTGGAACTACTAGAGCACAGCCCGGCAGGGGCCATGGTCAGACAGGCGACAGAGCCCAATGTTATGCTTTCCCTGGGAGGCCAGAGGCAGAGGCATCCGATGCTGTTATTACAGGTACTCTTCTGGTCTGCAATCGCATGGCTTCCTATTGTTTGATCCTGGATCCACTCTTTCTTATATATCTTCCTCACTAGCTAATGGACTTAAATTACGTTGTGACTTACTTGACATGCCTATTCGTGTTTCTACTCCTGTTGGTGAGTCTGTGTTAGTTGAGAAGGTGTATAGGTCTTGTCTTGTGACTTTTGTGGGTAGTAAAACTTATGTAGATCTGATTATTCTAGAAATGGTTGACTTTGATGTAATTCTGGGTATGACTTGGCTTGCTCCAAATTTTGCTATCTTAGATTGCAATGCTAAGAGAGTAACCTTGGCCAAGCCTGGGATAGATCCACTAGTGTGGGAGGGTGATTATATTCCCGCTCCAGTTCGGATTATCTCTTTTCTTCGTGCTAATAGGTTGGTGAGTAAGGGTTGTTTAGCTTTCTTGGCACATCTCAGGGATGATACTTCCAAATTGCTTTCAATTGAGTCTGATTTCATAGTTCGTGAGTTTGTGGATGTTTTTCCTGCAGACCTGCCTGGTATGCCACCAGACAGGGATATTGATTTTTGTATTGATCTGGAGCCAGGGACTCGCCCCATTTCCATTCCACCATATAGAATGGCCCCGACTGAGTTGAGAGAGTTGAAGGCCCAACTTCAGGAGTTGTTAGGTAAAGGTTTTATTAGACCGAGTGCTTCTCCTTGGGGTGCTCCAGTTTTATTTGTGAAAAAGAAGGATGGTAGTTTTAGGATGTGTATAGACTACAGGCAGCTGAATAAGGTGACTATTAAGAATAAGTACCCAATTCCTCGCATTGATGACTTGTTTGATCAGCTACAGGGTGCTTGTGTGTTCTCTAAAATTGATTTGAGGTCTGGTTATCATCAACTGAAAATACGAGCAGCGGATGTGCCAAAAACTGCCTTTCGAACCAGGTATGGGCATTACGAATTCTTAGTAATGTCTTTTGGGCTTACGAATGCCCCTGTTGCTTTCATGAGCCTAATGAATGGAATTTTTAAGCCATATCTGGATCTCTTTGTTATTGTATTTATTGATGATATTCTAATCTACTCAAAAAGTAGGAAGGAACATGAAGAGCATCTGAGAATTGTATTGGGATTGTTAAGAGAGAAAAGGTTGTATGCAAAATTCTCCAAATGTGAGTTCTGGCTCGATTCAGTGTCCTTTTTGGGGCACGTGGTTTCTAAGGATGGAGTGATGGTGGATCTCCAGAAGATTGAAGCAGTGAAGAGTTGGGCAAGGCCCACTAATGTTTCTGAGGTAAGGAGCTTTGTTGGTCTAGCTAGCTACTACCGTCGGTTCGTCAAGGGATTCTCTTCCATTGCTTCCCAGCTGACCAATTTGACCAAGCAGAATGTTCCATTTGTATGGATGGATGAGTGTGAAGAGAGTTTTCTGAAACTCAAAACCTTGTTGACTACTGCACCGATTCTTGCCTTGCCCGTGGAAGGTAAGAATTTCACTGTTTATTGTGATGCATCTTATTCTGGTTTAGGTGCAGTGCTAATGCAGGAGAAGAGTGTAATTGCCTATGCTTCAAGGCAGTTGAAAGTACATGAACTTAACTATCCGACCCATGATTTGGAGTTGGCTGCGGTTGTATTTGCATTGAAGCAGTGGAGGCATTACCTATATGGGGTCAAGTGTGAAGTGTATACAGATCATCGCAGTTTACAATATGTGTTCACCCAGAAGGACTTGAATTTGAGGCAGAGGAGGTGGATGGAGTTACTGAAAGATTATGATGTTACTATTCTTTATCACTCAGGAAAAGCTAATGTTGTGGCTGATGCCTTGAGTAGAAAAGGAGGGAGCATGGGGAGTTTAGCCCACTTACAAATTTCTAGGCGCCCATTGGCTAGAGAGGTTCAAACTCTGGCCAATGACTTTATGAGGCTGGAAGTAATTGAGAACGGAGGATTCTTGGCCTGTGTGGAGGCACGATCTTCTTTTCTTGACAAGATTAAAGAAAAACAATTTGATGATGGGAAGTTGAGCCGAATTCGTGATATGGTAATGTGAGGAGAGGCCAAGGAGGCTGTGATTGATGAGGAAGGCGTATTAAGGATTAAGGGGCGAATATGTGTGCCCCATGTTGATGATTTGATTCAAATTATTCTTACAGAGGCTCATAGTTCGAGGTATTCTATACATCCTGGTGCAACCAAGATGTACCGTGACCTGAGACAACATTATTGGTGGAGTAGGATGAAGCGGGACATTGTTGATTTTGTCGCCCAATGTCCGAATTGTCAGCAGGTAAAGTATGAACACCAGAGGCCTGGAGGGACACTTCAGAGAATGCCCATTCCTAAATGGAAATGGGAAAGAATTGCAATGGACTTTGCGGTTGGTCTTCCAAAGACATTTGGTAAGTTTGATTCTATATGGGTAATTTTTAATAGGTTAACTAAGTCTGCGCACTTCATTCCGGTCAAGGTGACTTATAATGCAGAGAAGTTAGCCAAGCTCTATATCCGTGAGATTGTTCGATTACATGGAGTTCCAATTTCCATCATATCAGATAGAGGTGCGCAGTTTACTTCTAATTTTTGGAAGACCTTGCAGGCTGAGTTAGGTACTAGATTGGATCTAAGTACCGCATTTCACCCTCAGACCGATGGGCAATCTGAGCGAACAATTCAAGTGCTGGAGGATATGCTTCGCGCATGCGTGATAGACTTTGGTGGTCATTGGGATCAATTCTTACCCTTGACAGAATTTTCATACAATAATAGCTATCACTCGAGTATTGATATGGCCCCATTTGAGGCATTGTTTGGGAGGAGATGTAGGTCTCCCGTTGGTTGGTTTGATGCATTTGAGGTGAGACCTTGGGGTACTGATCTTTTGAGGGAATCGTTAGAGAAGGTGAAATTCATTCAGGAGAAGCTTTTAGTAGCTCAGAGCAGGCAGAAAGAGTATGCAGATCGGAAGGTCAGGGACTTAGAGTTCATAGAGGGAGAGCAAGTGTTGCTGAAAGTTTCACCCATGAAGGGTGTAATGAGGTTTGGTAAGCGAGGTAAGCTTAGTCCAAGGTATATTGGGCCATTTGAAGTCCTTAAACGTGTGGGAGAGGTGGCATATGAATTGGCTTTGCCTCCAGGGTTGTCCGGAGTACACCCAGTATTTCATGTGTCTACGTTGAAGAAATATCATGGTGATGGAAACTACATTATTCGTTGGGATTCAGTCCTACTTGATGAGAATATGTCTTATGAGGAGGAGCCTGTAGCAATTCTAGATAGGGAGGTCCGCAAGTTGAGGTCGAAGGAGATTGCTTCTGTGAAGGTCCAGTGGAAAAATCGTCCAATTGAGGAGTCCACTTGGGAGACCGAGGATGATATGCACATAAGATATCCACACCTTTTTGTCGATTCAGGTACCCTTTCTTATCATCGCCTTCTTTTGACCGTTCGGGGACGAACGGTGGGTAAATTGGTATCTAATGTAACTTATCTCCCTATATGTATATTATGGTTTGTTTAATTTATGAAATTAAGTAAATATGTTTGATGATTTTTGTAAATTATGCTTATGTGATAATTGTTTAAACTTTGAAGTATACTGTTCTCTAAACAGTTTTAAACAGTATCAATGGACTAACCTGTAAATTCCTAGGAATTGTTGAATGTCTGTTGAAGCCAGTTGTGCTGTTAAGACATTATCCGGGGTGTGGTTAGAGAAGATTATTGTTTAAAATTAAGCTGTAAGGAAGAAGTGAAACAAAGTTAAAACAATTATTTAAATAAATAAATAAATAAATAAATAAATAAATAAAAAAAAACTTTGGGAGAAGTTACAAAAACTTATTAGCTAAAAAACTATTTATATATTAAAGGAACAAAGAAAGAGAGAGTACTTAGTAGGATTTACAACTCATTTGACAAAAACATTGAAAAACCTAAAAATCTAATACAACCTTGAAAAACCTAAAAATCTAATTCAACCCCTATTTTGGTATCAGAGCTATAAGATTTTGGTTGGACAAATAATTTAGTTTATGAGATTACATAGATATTATAAATACATAAGCTTACATAATAAATTAGCCTATACAGAACAACAACAAATAGATAAGCTAGAAATATTAAGAGAAAAGTCTTTAGATATAAGTAATAGAATTGATAATAATAAAGATCATCCATACTATTATCAGTTAAGACATTTTGCTAGCTTAGAATTAAATAATATAAATTACGATATATATATTCATAAAAAATTAAGAGACCATTTTTTAAGAAAAATAAAATATTTTAGTTTGGGATAATTAAATTAAATTAAATTATTTATGAAAAGACATCCTTTAAGCAGACAAATATCTTTTAATTATTGGAATTTTCATATAGAATTACAACTTTTAAAAGAATCAAGATTAAGAATTAAAAAATTAATAGAGTTAAAAAATATAGTTGAAAAATTATTAGTTCATGATATACAAAGACAATTCCAAGAAAGAATTATACATCACGATAATTTAGTACAAAGAATAATTTCAAGAATAAATTGGGAAATTGTAGCTTTAGAAACAAATATAGAATATACTAAAATAAGAATTGAAGAACAAAAACAAAGACCTATTTGGATTCCTTTAGGATAAATGGTAAAACCTAAAATATCTAAATTACAGAAATTAAGAAATAAAATTGATTCATTATACCCAGAATATATAGAATTAAATAAAAATAATAAAGATTCTCAAAGACTAAATTTCCTTATAAAAACAATATCAAAATTAGAAGCAAAATACATAAGAAAATTAAGAATAAAATATAATAAATAAAGAAATCATAGCTAAATTAAGAGATCTAGAATATTTAGACTTAAAATTATTACCAGAAAAGAAATATAGAAAATTAAAAGACGAAGCAGTATTGAAGTGTAATTTTAATTTAGGAGAACATTTATTACATGGTACAGACCAACATTTAAATAGTATTACAGATTTATTAATAAATTTAGGAGAAACTATACATATAGAACAAGAAAAAATAATAAAAAATTTAGAAAACCTTAAAGACCTGCAATTAAAACAAAATAAAATATTAGAAAGAATAGAACAAAATCAAGAATATTTAAAAAATCAACAAGAAGAATTTAATAAAAAGATTAAAAATCAAGAAATAAAAGATATTAAAATAGGAAATTTAAATATATTAGAAAAAGATATAAAAGACTTAAAGATAAAAATAGCCAAAATAGAAGAAATTGTACTTTCATGAATAATCCTTTATATCTAGAAATATTAAAGAAATCAGAATTAATACAACCTAATTCAGAAGGCTTATCAGATCATTCTCCTTTAGGAAAATCAGATAGTATTATAATAAAACAAAATAATACAATAATTTTATTACTATTAGAATTAAATAATAAATTAGATAAAATTAGTAAAAATAAAGAACAAATTAGACCAGTAAAAGATAACAATATAGAAGATTTAATAGACCAATTAAAAAGAATAAAGATTACCCCAAAAGAAGAAAGACAATTAAAAATAAAAAATAAACCATGGAAATTTTTCCGTTTAAAAGAAGAACCACAGACAGACCAGGATCAAGTTTCTCTCAAGACAACTTGAGAGGAGGAATTATATCAAAAATTTTAGACTCTTCTAAAAATAGACCAAGTAGTAGTCAACAGTTAGAAGAAGTAATAGATATAGATAAAGATATTCAGATTTTTCAACAAAATAGATTAAAACTTTTAAATCCTAAGATCTTATATAATACAGGTTTCTTTTCAGGAAAAGCACAGTTATATAAACATTATAGAGAAGAACAATTATGTGTAATAGGAAAAGACAGTGATAGTTTAAATTTAATAAGTAAAGAATCTTTAAAACAAATTATAAATTCAAATATGAATTTAATGCATATGGGATTAATAGTTATAGGATTAAAAGGTTTAACTAGAAAGAATTTAGGAACAAAAGTTTTAATAACAATATATGATGATAGATGGACAGACTTAAAGAAATCTATAATAGGATTAACAGAAGTAGATATGACAAATAATGGAGGATTATTTTATTGTAGTCCAGACTTTATGGTAAGCATAAAAGATTTTGCTAATCATATAAAAATAGGAATACAGACTAAAGGATATGAAGAAATGATAGGTGGAAATAATTTATTAATATGTATAGGATTTATTGGAAAAATTGCTACTAATAGTAATACAAAGTTTAAAATAAAAGTAGAAGATGTAGTAGGATTAATGGGAGACAAAGGTATAAAAGTTATGAAACCTTTAAAAATAAATTCAGAAGAATATGCAGGATTAGAATGGAATTTAGAGAATTTAAGTAAAAAAGAAATATTAAAACCAAAAGATCATTTAATGTATACAAATAATAAAGGGCAAACTTCAATAAGATTCACAGATTATAGCTATACTGAACAAAAAGATATAGAAGAAGAAGAATTAGAAAATATAGAACAAGAACACATGAATATAGAAGTTTTAGAAGAAGAAGATTTTGAAGTAAATGAATCTATAAAAAAGGCACAGCAGATACATAGAAAAAATAAAAATACAGTTTTTAAATGTAAAGGATGTAAAAAATCAAAAATAGAATTTGAAAATGTAGAAGAACATTTTAAATTTTGTAGATTAAGACAAGATAATTATGGATACAGAAAACAAAAAGAAGAAGAAGAAGAATCTATAATTAGTGAAACAGATATAAGTATAAAAGAATTAATGGAAAGTGCTTCAAGTAGTGCAAGTCCTTTCCAAAAAACAAGCCAAATGCCATCAGTACAAAATAATATTGGAAATTTACCAAGGTATAGAGTATATAGAGTAAATCCAGATATACAAACTGAAAATTTAAAACCAAAAGGAAAAAGACAACCTATAGAAGAACCTATAAGACTTCAAGAGGAGGTAATAAAGGAAAAATACTTAATATAGTTGCACATGACCCTCAGTTATGGAATTCAGTAATAGATTTGTCACGACCCAAAAATAGACGTGATGACACTCGTCTTATCCCACCAAGACAAGTCAGCCAAAAACCCAACTAATACAATAAATGCGGAAGTAAACTATAAATAACAGTCTTATACTTTAATATAATGCGGAAATTCATAATCGACTTAAATATACCCCCAAAACCTGGTTGTCACGTGCACAAGCCTCTAAAGTATTACAATTGATTTGAAAGAAATAAACAAGTCTCAAATGATATTGTCACTAAAGCAGAACAAAATCATAAATAGAAGTAAGAAGGTCCGCTGAGATGGCAAACAGCTACCTTGCAAATCTCCACAGGAAGCCTCGGACAAGATAAAAGGGAATAGAAAGTATCACAAAAATCCGGGCTCGTAACCTACAAAAAAAAGATTGTAGAAGCAAGGGGTGAGTACCAAACCACGCGGTACTCAGCAAGCAAACTTCTAAACACAAGATAAGGGTATGGAATACGGGTACTCCTTACACCCCCAACCAAACCTCCACAACTACAACCTCCATAAAAACCAGCCCAACCTAATAGTTCACCATTTACATAACACATAGTTCAATCATATCACTTAAACAATTACAGATCAGCAACACACAAGATAAAGTTCACCAATCACAAGTTCCACAGAAAAGTACTCATAAGTTCACAAATGATAAATATGCACAATGCAATGAAATGCAATGTCAAGTATAGTGGTGCATGTCTGACCTAACGATACACACCCGCTGTCTCTCAGTCCGGGACCCATGGGGGACATATCTGTCCATGCATCCGTCGCGGCGTGCGACACGACCCTCGATAGTACAATCCGTCGCGGCGTGCGACACGTCCCTCGATAATGAAATCCGTCGCGGCGTGCGACACGTCCCTCGATAATAGAATTCGTCGCGGCGTGCGACATGTCCCTCGAAATGGTACATCCTCTTTAATTTCTTATTCTTTCTCAATTCACATAACACTTGTCATCACATAACACTTGTCACAACCATGTCTCACAATCAATGCAAGTAAATGTTCACACAATTAATGAAGAGATGACCATGTTCATAACAATGCACACTTCATAATAACACAATCGTGCTACAACATCAACAATGAATCAATGAGCCTTTTAAACCATTCTCAACACATCACACACCAATAATTAATCACATTGCCTTTTATTACCCCATTTTTTTATCATTAAAATTATTCAATATGGACCAGTCAACCCATCACCAAATCCCATCACTTCCCAACACATACCACAAGAAAATACACGAATTCTATACGCTTAACAAGGGTTGAGAAATCCACTTGCCTCAAATAATTGAACAATCACTTCGGTACTTGAGCCTTTCCCTTTTGTTGAGCTTCCAACTCAATGCAATCTAATCAAGTAAATAATCACAATAAGATTTCGAAACTAAATAATCACAATAAGATTTCGAATCTAACAACACCCATATTACTATGGCCAATTTCCTAAAGTTCAAGACTAAGTGTACGTGTTAATTCCTCCAATTAGCATAACTTTAATGGTATTCAACTAATACAATACACCTAATATTTAATTACCTATCTCAATATATCAAAACTTAATTTATAACAAGATACTAAAATTATGTGCAACATCCGTGACCTTCACTGTTGTGCACTCCATTCAATCTATATATCATATGATTGTAATAATGAGTCCACTGCCAATCATTAATTGGTCATTAAGAGGTCATACAATACTGCCCAAACTCGAATGAAGGCCTAACAAGGCTTCAACCCTATTTTTAATAACATCAACCATAACAAAAATAACCAAACCTATATGAGCTAACCTTTGTGCAACTCGTGTAACCTCCATTTTTTCTCCAATCAACATAAAAATAACAATAACCTAACAGAAATTCTATTCGGTCCTCAATCTGCAACCAATTGTAACTTCAATTCTTCCTAAATCAACATATAATAATAATGCTAATAATAATATGAACAAGGTTTGGGGTATTTGGACTGAAACTTTTACCTCAAGGACTCGCAGCCGCTCTTTGTTATTTCCTTTCGTAATCGTGTCTCTATTTTTTCTTCCTTTCTTTATTTTCTTTTCTAAATTAATTAAGTATAAAATAAACCAGCCCTACTACTTATTTTAATATATTTCTTACTTGGCCCATTATTATTAACTAACTTAATTATTAAAAATTTATCCGTTAATTAAATAGCCATAGTTATTGAATAGTTCAAAATTTTCAAAAATGACCTTTCGGGTCATTACATTATCCACCACTAAAAATCATGTTCGTCCTCGAACATAAAATGAAAGAAGGTACCTGAAGCAAAAAAAAGCTGAGGATATCTTGCACGCATGTCAGACTCTGTCTCCCAAGTTGCCTCTCTAACTGAACGATGCTTCCACTGCACCTTCACTGAAGCAATCTTCTTGGTCCTAAGCTTCCGAACCTGCCTATCCAATATAGCTATAGGCTCCTCCTCGAAGGTCAAGTCTGGACCAAGCTCCACTGAATCGAGTGAAAGCACATGAGACTCATCAGGAATATACTTCCGAAGCATGGAGACATGAAAAACAGGATGAACTGTCGACAAACTAGGTGGCAAGGCCAGCTTATATGCCACCTCTCCCACTTGGCTCAAAATCTCAAAAGGTCCAATGAATCTAGGGCTAAGCTTGCCCTTCTTCCCGAACCTCATCACACCCTTCATGGGTGATACTCGGAGCCAAACATGATCACCCTCCATAAACACTAAGGGTCGAACTCTCCGGTCTGCATAACTCTTTTGTCGACTCTGGGCTGTCAACAGTCTATACTGAATCACACGCACCTGCTCCATAGCATCTCTAAGCAAGTCTGTATCCAAAGAGTCCATTTCCGCCGAATCAAACCAACCGATCGGAGACCTACACCTTCTGCCATACAACGCCTCAAATGGGGCCATCTGGATACTAGAGTGATAACTGTTATTGTAGGCAAACTCTGCCAAGGGCAAATGTCGATCCCATCTAGCGCCAAAATCGATCACACAAGCTCGAAGCATGTCCTCCAACACCTGAATCGTCCGCTCGGACTGACCATCTGTCTGAGGGTGAAAAGCTGTACTCATATCTAACTGAGTACCCAAACCATGTTGTAATGCCTTCCAGAAATGGGAAGTGAACAATGAACCTCGATCAGATACAATAGAAATTGGAACTCCATGTAGTCGCACAATCTGACTGATATAAAGTTCAGCTAACTTCTCCGCTGTATACTTCACCCGAACAGGAATGAAATGGGCAGACTTGGTCAGTCTGTCAACAACAACCCAAATGGAGTCATAACCACCCACTGTGGTAGGCAAACCCACAACAAAGTCCATAGTGATCCGCTCCCACTTCCAAGTAGGAATAGGCATCCTCTGAGATATACCCCCGGGCCGCTGGTGCTCACACTTGACCTGTTGGCAAGTCAAACACCTAGAGACAAAATCTGCAATATCCCTCTTCATGCCACACCACCAGTAATGCTGGCTTAGATCATGATACATCTTTGCTGCTCCCGGATGGATGGAATATCGAGAACAATGGGCCTCATTAAGAATCAATCTAATCAACTCTCCCGTCTTGGGGACACAAATCCTACCTCCAATCCTCAAGACACCATCAGAATCAAGGACAGCCTCCTTAGCTTCCCCTCTCAACACTTTGTCTCGAATGAGACATAGCTTCTCATCATCAAACTGGTGCTCACGGATTTGCTCGACTAAAGAAGACCGAGCCTCAATAAAAGCAATCATACCATCACTCTTCTCTGAAATCTGCAACCGGACAAGACTGTTAGCTAACCTCTGAACATCTTTGGCCAACGGTCTCTCCTCAATACTAAGCGCAACAAGACTCCCCATGCTAGGAGTCTTCCTACTCAAAGCATCGGCCACCACATTGGCCTTCCCCGGATGATATAGAATGGTCACATCATAGTCCTTCAGTAGCTCAAGCCATCTACGTTGCCTCAAGTTCAAATCCCTCTGACTGAAGATGTACTGAAGACTCCGATGATCAGTGAAGATCTCACAATGCACCCCATACAAATAGTGACGCCATAACTTAAGTACAAAGACTACGGCCGCTAACTCCAAATCATGAGTAGGGTAGTTCTTCTCATGGGACTTTAGCTGCCTAGAAGCATAAGCAATCACTTTCCCCTTCTGCATCAATACACCACCCAAACCGACTCCCGACGCATCACAATAAACAGTAAAGTCCACGTCCTCCTCAGGTAGAGTCAATACAGGAGCCGAAGTCAATAAAGTTTTGAGCTTCTGAAAGCTCTCCTCACACTCATTGGACC
This sequence comes from Solanum appendiculatum, assembly GCA_018342035.1. NCBI lineage: Eukaryota > Viridiplantae > Streptophyta > Magnoliopsida > Solanales > Solanaceae > Solanum > Solanum appendiculatum. The sequence goes on from JAGDQO010002136.1 coordinate 24,457, forward strand.
ACTGAAAACCCACACTCTGTCGAGCCAATCTGGTCAATGGAGCTGCAATAGTAGAGAAATCCTGAATAAACCGTCGGTAATAACCTGCCAATCCCACAAAACTTCGAATCTCGGTAGGAGAAGTAGGTCGCGTCCAGCCTTTAACTGCCTCAATCTTAGCTGGATCTACTCTAATACCCTCCTTGGACACCACGTGTCCTAAGAATATCATAGAATTAAGCCAGAACTCGCACTTTGAGAATTTGGCATACAACTTCTCTTCTCTCAACTTCTGAAGTACAATCCTCAAGTGTCGAACATGGTCCTCCTCAGTCTTGGAGTAAACCAAAATATCATCGATGAAGACAATCACGAAAGAATCGAGGTATGGTCGAAACACCCTGTTCATCAACTCCATGAATGCTGCAGAGGCATTAGTCAACCCAAAGGACATCACTAGGAACTCATAATGCCCATATCGAGTCCGAAAAGCTGTCTTAGGAATATCTGATGCCCTAATCTTCAACTGATGATACCCGGACCTCAAATCAATCTTAGAGAATAACGATGCTCCCTGAAGCTGATCAAATAAGTCATCAATACGCGGAAGAGGATACTTATTCTTTACCGTTACCTTGTTCAACTGTCTGTAATCAATACACATCCTCATAGTCCCGTCCTTCTTCTTCACAAACAACACAGAGGCACCCCAAGGTGACACACTGGGGCGAATAAACCCCTTACTCAACAGATCCTGCAATTGATCCTTCAACTCTTTCAACTCTGCTGGAGCCATACGGTAAGGAGGAATAGAAATGGGCTTAGTGCTCGGCTCCAAATCAATAGCAAAATCAATATCCCTGTCGGGAGGAATATCTGGAAGATCAGAAGGAAACACATCTGGAAACTCCTGAATTACGGGAATGGAATCCATGGGAGGTGGTTCAATACTAGTGTCCCGAATGAAGGCTAAGTAAGACAAACACCCGCTCTCCACCAATCTCTGAACACGAATGAAAGAGATGACCTTGCTAGGATAAGAGCCACTAGCACCCTTCCACTCAACCCTCGGAACACCAGGCATTGCTAAGGTTATAGTCTTAGCATTACAATCAAGAATAGCATGATAAGGGGAAAACCAATTCATACCTAAGATGACATCAAAATCTACCATCCCCAAAATGATTAAGTCTACCCTAGTGTCATACCCCGCCAAAGAAACAAGACAGGATCGATACACTCGATCCACCACTAAGGGCTTACCTATGGGTGTAGAAACACGAATAGGTACAGGCATGCTATCACACATCATATCAAACTCAGCAGCAAAATAGGTAGACACATAAGAGAATGTAGATCCCGGATCAAACAAAACAGACGCAGATCGATGACATACTGGGATAATACCTGTAATAACAGCATCAGAAGTCTCCGCCTCGGGCCTCCCCGGGAAAGCATAACACTGGCCTCATCTGCCATCCCCAGCCTGGGTGGTACCTCTACCCCCACTCTGCTGAGCTGCAGTACCACTACCAGAAGCTCTACCACCTCTTCCTGACTGAACTCTGCCTCTGCCTCTGCCCTGTGGTATCGGTGGTCTAGACTGAAATGAAGAACTAGGTTGGGGTCTTCCACGACCCTTCTGGAAAGTACACTGTCGCATCAGGTGATCGGGATCTCCACAACTAAAGCAAAACCTCTGACTCGGGAACTGCTGTGCAGATCCTGAAAACCCATTGTTATTGCCTCGCCCAGTAGGTCGTTGTTGTGAACCGTACGAGCCCTGACCCGCGCTATAAGAACCACGAGATATCTGACCACCCTCGAATGTCGGCATAGATGCATGAACGGGTCCCCGATGCTGAAAAGAACCACTCCTTCGGTGTGATCCCCTGCCTCCTGACGAGGCACCATGAAACTGACCTGATGTACGGGCCTTCTTAGGGTCCCCAAACTCCTCTCTCTCCATCAATTCTGCTTCTTTGGCGGCGCTTACAATGGACTGGAAGGAAGCCCCCTCTCGAGATGCCCTAAACACGGCCGATCTGATAGAGAAAGTCAACCCCCTCACAAATCTACGGATCATCTCCGTCTCATCTGGAATAATGGCCAAAGCATGCCTAGACAGCTGGCAAAAACGAGCCTCATACTCTGCAACAGATGAGTTGTCTTGTCTCAAATTCTCGAACCTCAAGCGACTCTCCTCTCTCACGCTCCAAGGGATGAAGCGGTCATGAAAGGCACCGGAAAATGTCTCCCATGTCACTGGAGGAGATCCAACTGGAAAAGACCCCGAATAAACTCTCCACCACTCTCTTGCTGGCCCACGAAGCTGGAGTGTAGCATACCGAACCCCATGTGACTCAGCTAACCCAACCACCTCTAGCAACTCTCGGCATGTAGTCAGAAACTCATGAGCGTCCTCGCTCTTCCCACCCTGAAACTGAGTTGGGTCCATCTTCCGGAATTTCTCATACCTGCGCTGCTCATCCTCTGTCAAAACAACCAACGGTGCACCCTGGCCTCCAACTGCTGGTGCAAGATCATTTCTAACCATGGGATCCACTGGTGGCTGTCCCACCGGATCCTGAATAACTAGAGCTTGTCGCTGCTCTTGGGTCTGAGCACCCACTCTAGGCTGAGAGTCTTGTGATGTGCCGGCCGCACCACCACCCTGAGAAAAGCTTTCAAGCACATTCAAAACCCTCAGTAAGGTATCCTGAAGCAAAGGTGTGGATGCTGGCTCTGGAGGAACCTGGTCCTCTCTGTTATCAATCTGAGGCTCTGGAGAGACCTCTCTAGCACGACCCCTTGTTGGTGCCGCTCCACGGGCATGACCTCTGGCTAACGCCGCTCCACGGGCACGACCTCTAGCTCGGGCTCTACCCCTACCCCTAGCTGGGGCTTCAACAACTGTCTCAGGGACAGCCTCCCCTCTACCACCAGTAACAGTAGCTCTAGTCCTCATCATCTGTCATAAGAATAGATGATAACTCAGTACTAAAGAAGGTAATCACGCACGATGAGAAGGAATGAACAAAAAGAAAGAAGTTTCCTAACAGTCTTCATTGCCTCTCAAAGATAAGTACAGACGTCTCCGTACCGATCCTCCAGACGCTACTTAGACTCGGCTTGTATACACGTGAGACCTATGAACCTGGGGCTCTGATACCATTTTGTCACGACCCAAAAATAGACGTGATGGCACTCGTCTTATCCCACCAAGACAAGTCAGCCAAAAACCCAACTAATACAATAAATGCGGAAGTAAACTATAAATAACAGTCTTATACTTTAATATAATGCGGAAATTCATAATCGACTTAAATATACCCCAAAAACCTGGTTGTCACGTGCACAAGCCTCTAAAGTATTACAATTGATTTGAAAGAAATAAACAAGTCTCAAATGATATTGTCA
>JAGDQO010002137.1:0-25000 GCA_018342035.1 Solanum appendiculatum
CCATATTAAATTCAACCAAGACCTAGCAAATATCAGGACTCAATTTCAACAATTAACCAACGCAATTAGCTTTACCAATTTTAGGTATGAACTCGCATATCTAACTCATGGGCACAGCTCAATACGATCTATTTAGCAATACCCAATGAAATCAGCCAACAATATACTTCAAATGGCCTTTAGCCCAAAATGAAAAACACAATTTTAAGCACAAATAACAAGATAAGAATCGAACACCAACCTCAAGTAGAGACCAAATGTAGCAAAAGAGGGAATATAGGGTTGGGTCACAAAGCAAGCAATCCAAATGCACTCTACACACTCAAAAATACACACACGAAGCACTCTTTCACTTAAGATATCGTATTGAAAGCTAAAGGACTGAAAAAAAGTTCAAAGATAGCGAAAGGTTTCCTTTTAAAAATGAAAAGACCCTTGGCCTTTTTATACCAGGCACGTTCGGCGGACACGACTAACGTCGCTGAGTGTTCGGTGAATTGCCGAAGGGAGCTAAAGCTCACCAAAGAGGCCTAAACGGATACCAAACCTGAAAGCTGATTTGATGAACTCGATGGAGTCCACATAGTGTACTTCGGTGGATTGCCATTTGGAGGTCAAATCGCCTAAGTTGACAGTACACTTTTTTACTTTTTCCAGCTCAAAAGGCGGACAAGAATAAGTCTGCCTAATGCCTTCGGCAGATCGCCATTATGGTTTTGGCATCGCCTAATTATTCCTTTGCAACACTTAAACTTTCTTTTAACTTGCACTCACAACACTCGTTATTGAAAGCAATAAAACAAAAGTAAAACTTGGATTGCCTCCTAAGAACCTCCTTATTTAACGTTGTGGCACGATATAGCTCTCACTTCCTCAAAATTCATTTTTAGGATTTGGGACGGTGTCACTAAGCAATGTTCCCTTTTGTCTTGGATTGAGTGGGTGGAGATCTAGCACATCTGAGTCTCCAGCTATTTGATAGACACCGAATGAGAGGTCACTATCTGAGATAAGGTGGAAAAGTCATTTTTCAATTCATTCAACACCTTGTTGGAACCTTTAACCTTGTTAAAGATCCATGTGAGCATTTCCTCGGTTCGATTTCCTTTCGGACCAGCTGATTCTCTTGGTCGTGAACGATCATGGGGAGGAATATACTATATTTTTCAGTCTCCCTGTCTCTCTAATTTCAACCTCTTCAATCTTTCCAGCCACTATCTCGTTCCTTGTTCCAACCTTGGTTCCCACCTTGTCGTTGGTAGTTTGGGTGAGAACCCCCCATTTGGTTTTTCAAATATTGTACTTCCTCATTGTATAATGCCTCAAACTTGGCATCCTGCGGGCACTGCCCACTACTTTTTCCCACTACATTAACTTACTTCAAACCACCTCCCATGACATGTTTAGATAACAAATCGAGTCGAGTCATCATTTTGGCTATATTTTCATCTCGCTCATTGTCCTTCTCAGTTTGTTCATTTCTCATGCTCAGTTGTAGAGTAGACACTTGGTCCTCTCTAATACGCCATCCTCGATTAACCTTGGTCATGTCATCTAGCAGCAATGTTGCTACTTCATATGGTTGTCTCATTAAAACAACTTGGACCAGTTGATTAGCCACGCCTTTTTTGACTGAATCAAGGCTGCAATAGAAGTATTGCAGCAGCAAATTGTTCGGAACACCATGTGTTGGACATTGCAACAGTAATTTCTTGAAGCACAACCATGTCTCATGTAGAGGTTCACCTCCAATTCTTTTGAAATTTTGGGTTTGGGTGTTAAGTTTAACCATCTTCGAAGGGGGGAAGAATCTCTCCAAGAAAGCTTCAGTCATCTCCTCCCAATAAGTAATAGAGTCATTTGGCAATTTCGCCAACCATCTTGTAGCTTCTCTTGTCAAAGAGAACGGGAATAACCTCAATCTTATGGACTCTTGTGAGATGTTCTTGAATATAAACAGCCCACACACCTCCACAAAATTCCGAAGGTGTTCATGGGGGTCTTCATGGGCTAAACCCCCAAACATTCCTCTCAATTGGAGCAATTGTAGCATTATTCTAGTTATATGAAAAACTATCCTCCCTACTGTCGGAGGTATCCGGATGGCTCTCATGGTTTGAATGATGTTCACATGCATATCATTCAAATCACCCATGTTGTCATTTTGCCCATAGTGACTATCGTTGTCACTACTATGGTCACTCATATTTCAAGCCTGGAAATCAGCAAACCACAACACCAAACAACAATCCACTACAACTAAACAAATTTACAAACTAATTTCTCAAATGGAATTACTAGCCATCATTTCTCGACAACGGCGCCATTTTTGATAACGCTCAAACTACTCTTTAAAACAAATTAAAGCGATCATTGTCAATATAAATATCCAACTAAGAGTCAGGGTCGAATCTCACAGAGAATGATATAAGGCAAGAAATTCTATCAAGAAATTAAGATTGTAAATCAATTCATTTATAGCAATAAGAACAATGGGTGGATGATTCCACCAAATTTATAAAAAATATTTTTGTTTCAAAAGTCACAATTAAACTAAGATTTCAGAAATTCAATCAAGTAACAAGTAATCAAGGGGTGCAGGGATTGGAGATTGATGTCACATAGGGGTGATTGTGTTGCTCTATAGTGATGAACACTCATGGATAGGCTCGGTCATCTTCAATGACATAATCTTCTTTCGATTTCATAGCATCAATTCATAGAATCTCCTTTCGGTCTCATTTATGTGCATTACTAAACAACACAATACTTTACAATATTCTCTCTTTCGATGCAGAAATAGGGCAAATTGATCCAACCCATAACCTCTATTTTCAAGCAAGTTATAGACATCAAACCTAAATTTTAAGTATTGACCTAATTACCCATGAAAATCAATCTCTTTCGAGCATCAATCAGAGATCGGAAGTAGGAATTAAGTTTGCAACCTTACTCCATAAATTAACTCCATGCTAATTAGTCCAAATCCATGTATGAACAGAAAAAAAACATAGCATCACACAATATCCACTACATTAAATCAACACCCAACCCCATAATTGCACCCCAAGACTTCGAGATTTTAGCTACCCATCACAAAGTGTAAAGAAATTATACCTTTCATGAAAGCAGTCATGGGTAACATGAAATTAAGAAATTAATAGCAATACCCACATTGAATTCAACTTCAATTTGCCAATTTCAAGAGCAAAGTTGAAAAACCCCAAAACTAAAAAGTAATCTTCATAAAAGTAAAGTGTTTCTCTCTCTAAAAGATTCAAAATTTTCTATCAATTCTCGAACTCTTTCTTTCTCTCTCGTTTGGACTATTTATAATTTTTCAAATTTTGGTCCAAAACTCAATGTGTGACCTATTCGGCGACGTTAGTCAGGCTCGCCGAGCACATTCGGGGAATAATAATTGCTCCTTAGCTTGCCTTTCTCTTGCTTTAGGCTTTAGGTATTTGAACCTCAGTCGGCGAGATTGTTCGAGTCTTCCTTTCACACTCGGTGGATCACCGCGTACCACCTTTATTCGCCTTTTAAGCTTTCAATTTTTCTCCATGCACTGTCACCTTCAGTAATGGTCAGCATGTTCGCCCTTTTTATTTGACGAGTCGCCGTTCTTCTTTGAGTTCATCAACCTACCTCAATTAATTCAAGTGTTGTGCACTGTCAATTTGGGTGAGGTCATGTCCATTAGACGATTCTCCCTTCTTGTTAGGCGATCAACAATGTGGAGTTTACACTTCTTTTCATGTTTTTGGCCATTCTTTCAAACATTCATTCTTGCCTCGTCTTTTAGCCTTCATAGTTGTAAATCATCAAAATATCATTAGACTAGAACATAATTAGACATTAAGGACACTAATTGTTGAACTAAATAAGCCTCAGATGAGTGTAAATCTACCACTCATCAGTGGCTCATTTTTTGTTTGGATTTATCAGTAGAAACCTCATGCCATCACAAAATGAGTCGATCCTCTAGCACCTAAAAGCAGTCTTGGTTGGGACAATAATTGATTGGGAAGAGGTGCATGTGGGACAGATAATTGAGGAAGAAATGCTCATGCGGGCTAAGCAAGATCAAACTTCATTGCCCTTTCCAGTTTTTATCACCCAGCTGTGTGAGTCTGATGGAGTTCTATTCAGAGAGAAGACGGATGTGAGAGTGATTCCTGCCTCATCCAATGACATTGGAAGGATTGAGGTTGATTACTTGAGAGATGATGCGGCCAGAAGGAAGCCTCCACCACATGACACCATACCGGTAGTGGACCCTGCTATCTTAGAGTTAGACTGTACTCATCCCACTACTATTGTGGAGCCCTCAGGTATCACTCCTACTCCCTCTATACCTTCTGGGTCGGTTGCTCCCCCTCCTCCTATTGCACCTCCCCCTATATCCTGGCCTCTATTGACTCAGGCCTCGATATATCGTATAGGTAACCCTTCCTATTCTATGGATGTTTGGGCATCTCACTTTGATAGAGAGGTGCTGAGTATGATTTCTACAGCCATTGAGGCTGCTATGTCTCCTCTACGGGCAGAGCTTGTGAGTCATAGAGTGTTGTTGACTTCTTATAGGGAGAGACTTGATAAACTTACCACTCGGGTTGAGGAGCGTGAGAAAAGTGAGGGTGGTTCTTCTAAGATGATGGAGTTAAGAGGTGAGATAGCTACTTTGAGGGTGGACATGGATCGGTTGAAGTACACAGATATTTCGATGTTATGGGGTGATGTATTATTGCCCGAGATACTAGCAGTTGTGCCTCAAACTAAGATTAAAGGAGATGTGCCTTTGGTGAGAGTTGTACAGTCAGTTGTTGATGGGTCTGAGCAGATGGATGAGCAGGCCGATGATGAGGCCAATGAGGATTCTACTATGGAGACCGACGAGCAGAAGTTTGTGCGGGCTGATGAGCAGGTGAGTGCGGAGGCATCAGTGGAGTTACAGGGTATTGAGGAGTCGATTGTGCATGCTACACTGGAGAGGTCTCATCTAGAGACCTCCTAGATGTGCACTAGTGGGGTTTGTCCTTCGGATTCCACTCATCCTCCTCCCGATGTGCCGGGCATTGAGGCCTTGGTTGATGCTACACTCATTAATCCTCCTCTAGATGTGCCGGGTACTGATGTCCGAGGTGATGCTACTCCTACCGAGCCACGGGACCAGAGTTCTTAACAGGCTTAGCCTAACAAAGGGACTTTTTACCCATTTCATTCTCGTAGTTTTATTTTAGCATTGAGGACACTACTACTATCCTTTGGTTGGGTGAGGGCATACGTTCCTATTCCCCTTTTTGATTTGTATATGGTTTATTTGAGTTGTATTTTGATACTTTAGAATTATATTTTTTTTATATTTGGTTTTATTGCATTTGGTTTTTGAGTTTTGGCCATTTTCATCTCTCTATCAATTGCCCTGATATTTTTGAATTGGTGAAATGATTGAAAAATCTTGTGCATTAATTATTGATATTTGAGGATCTTTCTTCTTCAATATCAATATCTTGGATAGTGCTCTTGATGAGAAATGTATTTGTGTTAGTGTTGCAAGAGGAAATCTGTGTTGCTTTACTTTTGCATGATCTTTTAGAATCTTGTGTTGACCACTTGTGTATTGATGTGAGCCTTGCAATGAACATTGCACGTAAGCTTCTTAATTTTGTAGAGTTGTATAAAACAATTGTGTTTGAAGTGTCGTGTGTGGTGAGACCCTACTTGAAAGCATGCTTGTAGATTCCTAGAATTTGCTTTGTTCGTCTAATTGTTTAGCTTTGGTGAATGTAGGAGAGGATCTTGGATACAAATTTTGAGAGGAACCCAAATCTTCATACCTTTTGTGACTACCTTCTGAGGGTGTGCAATCATTGTGTAACCATATGAGCCTATACCGTTTGTTGTCAGCCTCATCGAAGCCTCTTGAGCCAAATATGTCCCTAACTTCTCACCCATCATTCTTTTCTAAGCATTGGTTCAGTTGGGGTGTGGAAAGGAAGGAGGAAAGAAAGTCAAGTGAAAAAGAAGAAAGAAAAGTGAGACTCAACCTTGATGTTTGTAGCGAAAAGAAGAAACCCGTCCTTATAATTTTTAAAAAATAGCAAAATCATAAAAATGGTTTGAAAAAGAAAGTCTTGATGAAATAAAATGGGTTTTCAATGAGTTGAATAACGAATTGAGAATTGAGTCTCCAAATCAACAAGGATGAAAAGAACTTGAGAAGAGGTGAAGATGAGTACAACAATGCTTTGAAAATGTGAAGTCACTGAGTTAAATTGAACATACATTTACCCTTAGTCCTGTTACAAGCCTGAAAAGACCCTTGAGATCTTGCTAAAATCGGGTTGTGTGATGATTGAAAATATGGGCAGACCTATGGAATAAAGCTTACATGTATTTCTCTTTAGGAGAGTGAGAGTTTGTAGTGTTCCTAACTTCTTTGTTGATGTGATTTGTGAGAACATGGAATCATTTTTATTGTCAGGGAACTTGAATGCTTTTTGTTGAAGCATAGTTTTGCATTATAAGTGAGCATTAGTGAGATTGAACTTGGATTGATACTAGCTATTCATCATTTGAAGCTTCTTGAGCATAATTGAGATATTGCATATAATTGTTAGTGGTCTTGTGATGGCACTTGCATGTTAACTCGCATTGAGCACTACTGTAGACACTGTTGTTGAACTGATTGTGCTCTTGGTTTACTTGAGGACAGGCAAAAATTTAAGTTGGGGGTGTTGATAAGTCTGAGAATTTGACTCATTTGAGGCCTTTTAGTTCAACAAATAGCATCCTCAATGCCCATTTATGTTATTATCTGATGATATTTTGATATTTTACAGCTATGAAGCCTAAAGGGCAAGGCAAGGATGAATCTATGCAAAAGAGACCAAAAACATTGAAAAGAGTGAAAACTCCCAGCTGAGGATCGCCTAATGTGATTGGACCTCACCTAAAGTGACAGTGTTCACTTCTGAAAATATTCAAGTTAAGTCGGTGAAGTATAGTGCAAATGGGAATTCACAAAAGTAGTTGGGCAACCTAAGAATCCCATCGCCTAAAGTGACAGAAGGCTCGACCAAACTAAAGGCTAAAATAGGCGAACAAAGTGGTCATCGGTGATTCGGGAACGTGAAAGGCTGACTCAATCGAGTTCTCCAACTGAGGTTCAAACACCTGAAGCCTAAAAAACAAGAAAGGGCGAGCTGAAGAACAAGATGGTGATCCACCGATCTAGTAGACGAGCCCGACTAATGTCGCCAATCAGGTCGCGCATGAAATTTCAGACTAATTATTGGAAAAAATTATAAAAAGCCCAAAGGAGTGAGAAAATAGGGATCTTTATATCTTTTTATGACTTGGAAAACAGACTTTTGAATATAGGAATTAGAACTTTACTTTTCACTTAGTTTTGGGGTTTTGAACAATTTGTATTTGACAATTGAGGGTTCAACTCAAAGTGAGTGTTGAAGATTATTGTTGATTATCAACACATTGATGGTTGAAAACATATTTGGTATAATTTCTTTTACTTTTATGATGTTTGGCTAAAACCCAAATTCTAGGGGTGTTATTATGGAGTTGGGTGTTAACTAATTTAGTGGGTCTAGTATTTTGCTCTTTTTTCTGTTATTTATTCATGGATTTGAGCTATTTAGCATGGGTTCAATTTATGGCTGAGGTTGCAAACTTAGTCCTAGCTTAGATCTTTGATTGATGCTTGAAAGAGATTAATTGAAGTAGGTACATAGCTTAATACTTGCAAATTAGATTTAATTGTTGTAGTTTGCTCGAAAGAGAAATTATAGTTTCATTTCTAATTCCCAAATCTACTCGAAAGAGAGATTTCATAAGGTAATGGGTTGATTTGTATCTTCACATGGATGAGACCAAACAGAGATTTTGTGATATGACACCTTGAGATCGAAAGAAGATTTGTATTGTTTATGATTACCCAGCATTTCCATAATTATCTAGCATTGTTGAGCAAGCACTTGTACCCTCTATTTGACGTTGATACCAAATCCCACACCCCTAGATCATCTTCTACTTATTTAAACCTGGCTTTTAGTTGAATTACGATAATTAATTTCAAACTCTTATTCTAAAATTGGTGGAATCATCCACCCATTTGTCCTAATTTCTACAATGAATTAGTTTGCATCTTAATTCCTTATTGACTTCTTCAATTTAGATCACTCCCTATGGGATTCGATTCCGACTCTATTGTTGGGTATTTATATTGGTAGCGATCGGTTACTCATTTAAATATTTTTGAGTAATTTGAGCATTATCATTAGTCCCCGATATATGGGCCCTTATAGTATTTTGAGGCGTACTAACAAGGTTTCTTATGAATTAGAGTTACCTAATAATTTAGCATCTGTACATCCGGTATTCCATGTCTCTTTACTGAAAAAGCGTGTTGGAGATCCGACGTATATAGTGCTATTGGAATGTTTGGGAGTTAAGGAAAGTCTTTCGTATGAAAAGGTTCCGGTAGAGATTTTAGATCATCAAGTCCTGAACTTGAGAAATAAAGAAGTTGCTTCCGTGAAAGTTCTTTGGAGGAATCAATTAGTTGATGGTGCTACTTGGGAAGCCAAAGCTGATATGATGTCCAAGAATCCTCATCTCTTTCCTTCAGCTCCTATTCTAGATTGAGGTATTAATTTCTCATGGTTCATTCTTTCAGATTAATGCGCTTTAGTCATTCTCATGTTTCTATATGCATGCACGTTCATGAAAAACTTGATTTTGATGTTATGATTTAGTTTGGAGTGATTTCTCCTTGTTTATGTGCATTTGATGATATTTGCATTCATGTCGGGTTATTAGTTTCTCTCCTACTCTATTCGTGTTAGCCTTAGTCTGATTCGAGAACGAAAGTTCCCAAGGGGGGAGATATTGTAACACTTCAGGAATTTGAAGTTAAGTTGGAAAGGAAAAAGTTGCATTTTAGCACTGATTTAGGTACCACAATTTGGACCTACGGGCCGTAGGAAGCTCTATGGGTCGTAGAAAGCTAATCATAGGTGATGTGATTGAGTTTGGGAATATTAAGTTTCTGAAGTTGGGTCTACGAGTGAACAGGACGAGTCATATGATGATCTACGAATCGTAGGAGGGATTTGTAGGAGTGATCCAGACTTGGAGATATTTTGGGCTTGAACAAGGGTTCTACGGATAGGTATCTACGAGCCATAGAATGTTGGATGACCCTAGGAAGGTCTTGTGGAATCAATCACAATATTGAGTCCCAGTAAGTGATCTACGACTGACCAGTATGGTCCGTAATAAGTCCTACGGACCGTAGGTCGAAGCCGTGGACCCTGTTCAGCAGAATTTAATGAAGGGTACTTTGGTCATTTCCTACCCATCTAACCCCTAAATTATGTCTTTTTGGACCTATAACTACCCCTATAACTAAATTTACTCTTCAAAATCCAACCCAATTCTCACATTCACTCAATTCTCCCAAAGTCTCTCAAATCTTCTTCTCTAAATTCTCTCTCAAGCTCAAGGAAGAAAAGCTAGAATTTCAAGCTTCAAGGTCTTCTCCTTCTCTTGCTTTGATAGGCTTTAATATCAAAGTATGTGGAAATTCACCAATGGATTTCTTTCCTCTATTGGGTCCCAAAAGAATCTCAACCTCTAAAATTTATTTTACCACCAATTTTATTAGGGTTTCATGCAAATCTCCATGGGTCTTATAGATTCCTCTACATGGTTTTTAATTGATTTCATATGGACCCATGCTTTTGACTTGATTTTGACTATGAATTTATGAATAAAGCTTATGAAGTTATGAAGTACGATTATGAAAGCTAAGCATGTTTAATGAAAAGGATTATTTATGAACTATGGATGCTTTTGAGATAAGTATCAATCACTTGAGAAATGTTTTCTCACATATGAATGAAATCATGATTTAGATGCTTAGAAAGGTAAGTGTCTATATTATGAAGATGTTTATGAAATCATGATTTGAAAGGAGCTACTCTATGATGACTTATGATTGGATTGGTAGTTTAATTGTGCCTTTCCAAGTATTTAGATATGAACATGAATATGTCTTTTCCATTGGAATTTACTTAGCACCGAGAAGACTTTGGAATGGAGGCCTTACTGCTAGTAGAGGTTTGGTCTTTAATAGCAATTCCTTTGTCCCAAACTACGTGCCCCCATAGGATTGTCTTAAATGACCTAGCTAGTGAATTCACAATAGCAATTATGAATGAGTGTTACATAGTCTACCTTAGCAAGTAGAATCCCCTTTGCGGTGTGAAAGTTACATCGGATTTCATGTTATAAATCACATGGTCTTATTGTACGTTAACGGTAATGTTGGAAATTTATATGCACAACGGAAGCATAACCAGAATCATACTGCTTACATGAATAATAGATAATCAATAACGTTTATGCTTGAACACATATAAACATGCTAGAACACATAAACTTGCTGAAATTTAATTCAAGAATTACCTGTTGAAGCGCGAACAAATATCTTCAAGCGAATCCATAAGTTAGCCAGACCTTCAAGCGAATCCACGGTCTTCTACAGTGATCCCAAGTTCACATCCGAACTCTCTCAATACTTGGGTGGGCAAGTATCAATAGAAATCTTATCATTTTTTTTTCTAGGTTAGGAGAATCCCTATTTATAGAGATTTCCTCCCAATCCCAAAAGGAGAAGAAAATCCAGTTTTTTTATAATTCCTTTTTTTTATGGGATTCTGAGTTCTAGTTAAATATGGGCACTGTAGAGACCACATAATTAATTACTGAGGCTTCCTATTATGGAAATAATTCCAAAAATTAATTTGAATTATTCTTACCATAATAAATTACAAATCATTCGACTAAAAATTCGTAATTGCACTCCTCTATTTATATTTCGAAATTCCCTATTAAACACTTATGTAATTCCTCATGTTAAGATTACAAATATTAATCAATAAATTAAATTACTGACGAATTTAATTTAATAATTAATTTCCTTTAGAGCACTGCTTAACTTATTTCATGTGTCGGATTCGTAAATTCACTTGCAAGGTTTGACACGATGAAAACTTATAAGTTTCTCAAAAAGGCATATCAATCAATCTCTATAACGAGACATGGATTCCATCAACTAACTTATTATTTCACCAATATATATTATTATCGTCCAATCTACCAAGCATATTGACCCATCTCAGAATCTCATCTTTTAATAAATCAAAATGATAATTAATATATACAGATCATAATAGTTATATCAGGATTAAGAATATAAGTACATTTAACAGTTTAGAGAATATGCTTTTGTCAGTCAGTCTAAAGCAACTATCTCTACTCGGTCCCGTTCAATACATACAAAATGCACTAGCACAAGAAGTTGGAACTACACCGTTCCCATAATCAAGATAAATTACATATAATCTTGTGCTACAATCGTACCGATGATATGTCCAATTTCCATCTCAGATTGTGAACAAAAATATTTATACTTATAAGAACCGATGATTTAATCCTCTGTGTATAAGCTAAAACTCTATACACTAAATCACCTACTATATATGTAAACAGACACCATAAACTCTCTCCATTTCTCTTTTTGTCTTTTTTGTTGCATATTTAAAGATTATGCATTAGTTCAATGAAAGATATTAGTATTTATAGATAGGACAAGTGTGATGGTAGCAAGATTATTCTCTTTTTGATGGCATGGTTTTTAAGCCCTGCTGAATATGATGAACAAAAGTAGATAGAACATGTAATAAAATATTCCATTGCTCCACTTATATTGTATCAATTGTTTTGGATTGTTTATATGGTTCACAAAAATCAGTTTGGTGAATATCATAACTTCTTATGTTGTTGTCTTTTCTATATATAGGGCAACAACATATGTACAAACTAATTTCAAAAAGAGTCTATTTTATTGATACTAAACACATGTATCTACTTCTAATTTATTAAATCACATGTATGCCATCTTATACACCAAGCCATGCCATTTGGGTCTTTTTACTGCTAAAAAAATAAAAAATCAGCAAACAAATTGTCGTCTTTTCACTTCAGGTGAGTTCTCAACCTTCTCTTCTTCGCTCCTTTTTTCATTCTCTTCTTCTATCCTAATCTCCTTCAGTGAAACATCTTTCAGAAGGTTATGATGCGTGAATCGAGAATTTTCAATGATCTTGCTTCAAATAGCTTCTTACTTAAAATAGCAAAGTAGTTGTTTATTGCATTCTCTTTTTCGCATGTGTTCTTCAAGACTTGCTTCAAGAAGCCAGAGGCACTATCTGTGACCTATTTGCGGACCAACTTTTTGGAATGTTACCTATCCCTAGTCCATATATAAAAAATATGTCTATTGAGATATGTGTAACAGTTGAATTGATCTATCAAATAAGTACCTTGACATGAATTATTTTCTCCATCGTCATTTTCTTTGGGTTAAAATTGATGTTATTTTCTCCTTCAATTTTGTGTTTATATCAAATCATACTTGCAACAAAAAAAATTAGTTGCAAGTATTTATTTATGCTCAGCACAAGCAGATCATTGTTGGGCCCATGCTCAGCACAGGATCTGTCCTTCTAGTAGATATATAATGTAATAGAGAAACACATATAAATACGAACCTTAAATGAGAAAAGATTTTAGGAGTGCAACGCTCAAATGATAAGAAGAGGGTAGACACCACTTGTAGGAAATATAGAAGGAGAATACTTTCTTTAAAGAATGTTCAAGTTTTATATAGGCTACTTAAGGCCACTTGAGATGATTACAATCATCAACTACATCTCTACAGGAGCGGACCTACTTGGTTGCAAGTGGGTTCATATGAACCCACTTCGTCGAAAAAATACACTGCATATACATATATATTCAATCTGTTTTTTGAAACAATACACCTATATATTAATAATTTGACCCCACTTTAACCAATAGTAACGCGTAGACTAGTGGTAAAGTGGGTTCAATTTGAGTGATACATCCAGGGTTTGATTCCCACCCGCAACAATAAAAAAAAATTTCTTTTTAAGACTTAAAACAGACGTACCGTGATTTTTTTCCTTTTAACTATTTAAAAAATGACTTTTAAGTCAAAAGATTTGGCCCACAAATTTAAAAAATGACTTCAAGTCAACTGACTTGCCCCACAACATAGTTTGCCCCCAATTCTTTAATAATATAATATAATAAATAAATAGTTCTAAATCCCAATTCAAAAGGTAATATCAATTTTTAATTAGATAATTCCCAAAACCCAAAGGCCAAAACCCAAACCCAGAAAGACAGAAATTCTATTATCTCTTACTGTGCATCAACACAAAGATCAAAAATAGTGAAAAAGTCAGTTTTAAGAACATCAAATTGTCGATCAACGGATTAAGGTGTTCTCTTTGCTTTTTACTCTTGTCTCTCATCTCTCGTCTCTTGTATCTCTACAGTTTACTCTTCATATTCATATATAATTTTAGATTTTGAAGTTTGGAGAATCAATCAGAGTTTCTAAGTCGAACTCATGTTCAAATATTGATATAATTTTTATGCCTACAATGTGTTTGTTGTAATGCTTCAATAAGACACTAACTATTTCTCTTATATATTCTTATGCTATATTTTTTATTATACTGATAGTTTGCATTCTGCTAGTTTTTCTTTTCTTTTTTTATATTGCATTCTTATGAAATCAAATTCAATCTTTCAATTATTGTTCTAATTAGAATCTTTGTTTGGCAGTTCAGTTTCAAATCCAATGAAGATATTTTTCTCTCCAATATCATCCAAGTTATCACAATCAGGTTCATCTTCTCAAAATTCTCTTCATGTGGAAGAAAATTTGAACCAATTAGAAGAGAATCAAGATTCTGCTAAAAAACAAAAGCAAGGAGTAAATTTAGATTCTTTACCAGTAGATCCAAAAAAAAGAATACACATTTTGAACTATCATCCAGATGAACGTGATGAGATTAGAAGAGCATATATTCAAAGAGGACCTCATCAACCGTGAATTCTCAAGTTTCCTCAAAGAGATATTTACGGATTAAAACATCATTTTAATCGTAAATGGTTCAAAAAATATCATGATTGGTTAGAGTATAGTGTGATTGAAGATGCAGCTTATTGTTTGAGTTGTTATTTATTTCAAGATGAAAGTATTCATCAAGGTGGAGGCGAAGCATTTTCAAGTATAGGGTTCAGGAGTTGGTCCAAAAAGAAAAAATTAGATATACACATTGGTGGACCGAATAGTACCCACGACCAAGCAAAGAAGAAGTGTGAAGATCTAATGCGACAAGATCAATCAATTCAAGCTGGATTTATTAAGCTATCAAATCAAACCAAGCTAGAGAACAAAATTCATTTAAAAGCTTTCGTTGAGGTGGTGAGACTCTTTTTGAATCAAGGATTGGCATTTCGTGGACATCGAGAAGATGAATAATCATTAAATAAAGGTAACTTTTTTTAAATTCCTTCATAGTATGCAAGGCAATGTGATAAAATTAGAGATCTTGTGTAGAAAAAAGCTCCAAAAATGATCAGTTGACTTCTCATAAAATTCAGAAAGATATCATCACTGCGTGTAAGCTTAAAACAATTAAAGTTATTATGGAGGATCTATATGGTGACTATTTCTCATTGTTAATCGATGAATATTGTGATGTATCACGTAAGGAGCAAATGGCAATTGTTTTGCGATATGTTGATAGATGGAGATTTGTGGTTGAAAGGTTTATTGGGATTGTTCATGTTCGTAATACTAGTGCTTTATGTTTAAAAGAAGCAATTGTTAACTATCTTGCTCAACATTCTTTGAGTGTATCTCATATACGTGGGCATGTCTATGATGGAGCAAGCAATATGCAAGGGCGATTAAGTGGCCTTAAAATTTTGATTCAACAAGAAAGTAGATCAGCTCATGCAATCTATTGTTTTGCTCATCAACTTTAGTTGACTCTTGTCGGGTTATCTAAAAATGTCTTCAAGTTGAAGAACTTGTATTGTTGGTTTCTAATGTCTTAAATGTGGTGGGAGGTTCTTTTAAACGTATGGATGAGCTGAGAGAATCTCAAGCTAGAAATTTTCAAGAGGCACTAGATATGGGTGAGGTTTAAACTGGTAAGGATTTGAATCAAGAACTTGGTCTTTCTAGAGCTGCTGATACTCGTTGGGGTTCACACTATAAATCTTTTAAGAATTTCATTCGTATGTTTGGCTCTATTATTGATGTTCTTGATACTATTGTTGTTGATTCTGAATCTGTTGAAGAAAGAGCTAGGGCAACAGGATATCTTAAAGTTTGTCAAACATTTGAGATTGCTTTTATATTGCACTTGATGAGAGATATTTTGGCGATCACAAATGAACTTAATGTGTCCTTACAAAAGAAAGAATAAGATATTGCAAATGACATTGTACTTGTTAAAGTGGTGAAGAGACTATTGCAAAATCTAAGGGATGAAGGATGGGATTCACTTATCGAGAATGTGTCTGCATTTTGTGTTAAGTATGATATTTTGATACCTAATTTTGATGAGTTCTATGTTAATTTTGGAAGATCTCGATGCAAAGTTGTTGAGTATACTGTCTCACATCATTATCGTGTTGAAGTTTTTTTCAAGATTATTGATTGGCAACTTCAAGAACTCAATGATCAATTTAATGAGATGAGAACAGATTTACTTATTGGAGTTGCTTGCTTGAATCCAGTTGACTCGTTTTCTGATTTTGACATCAAAAAAATATTGAGAATGTCTAAATTATATCATGATGATTTTGGTGAAAACATGATGGTTACTCTTAAGAATCAGTTAGAGACTTATATTGTTGATGTCCATGATGTGGATGAAAGGTTCTTTAACCTAAAAGTACATGGTGATCTTTCTGTCAAGGCAAAGAAGCATTTAAATTATCCCCTTGTATTTCGCCTTGTAAAATTTGCATTGCTCCTACCAGTGGCCACTGCTTCAGTTGAAAGAACTTTTTCGGCAATGAAGTTGATCAAAAGTGAATTGTGAAATCGAATGGATGATAACTTCATGAGTGGATGTATTGTGCCTTGTGAAGAAAAAAATATTTAATACTATATCTGATGATAGTATTATGAATAGGTTTCAAGAAATGAAAACTCGCAGAATACAATTGTAATAAATATTTTGATTACTCAAGCATTGTTTTGTTGTTATTTTATTCGCTTCATTTAATACTGCTTTATTTATTTTTTTATATGTTGAACCCACTTAATAAAATTTATGGGTCCGCCACTGCATCTCTATTTATACTACTAAAAATGTAAAGCCAAAGTTCTTGCACAAATGACTAGATACATGTATCATAATTTACTAGATACATGTACTATAAAATCCTAAAAGACTTCCTAAAAAACTAAAAGACAATATTGAAAGACTAAACATTAAGGTGTGAATGCATTAATTCCAACATTCCCCCTTAATGCATTTGCTTGACAACTCCAATGCGTTCTCAAAGATAGCAAAACTTTTCTCTAGGAAGCACTTTGGTGAAGATGTCGGCAAGTTGTTCTCCTATCTGGCAATAATGCAACTGAATTTATCCTTTCTCTTGTGCTTTTGAATATCTCCTTCTTGATTGAGTTTGGTTTTGTAAATCCATTTTAGACCTACTTCTCTTTCTTTGGTATAGTCACATGCTCTCAAGTATTATTTTTCTCAATCATCCGAATTTCTTCTGTCATGTCTTTCTTTCAAACATCATGCTTTATTTCCTCCTTATAATTTTTTTGGCTCAACACCGGCAAGGTTGTATCTTTGATAAATGTCACTCAACATTTTTGTTCCTTTTGGAGGCGGTTCTTAATCATCTGAATCTGAGATTTCTCTCTCTTGAGGGACATTTTCATCTTCCTCATCCTCTTCTTGATTTGACACATCTAAAGATATGATAGAAGTATTCTCTACCCTAATCTCAGTATGTATCTCAGGAAGGCCTTGCACCATGTCTTTTTGCTTGAGAAGCTTCAAACCATAAAAATTTATGTGACAAAATCTTTTGTGCCAAAGCCATGAATCATCGACAACTTCATTTTTTAATGCATTGTAATGAAATTGTAAAGAAAAATTTCTTTTTATCATCTCTTCTTCAACAATGACTTGATTTGACTCAATTTTATCATAAATCTTGCAATAATTATCTCTAAACACAAGAGAATAACCATTTTTCATGAGTTGACCAATACTAAGTAAATTTTCTTCCAAGTAAGAAACATAAAGAACATAATGAATTTGTTTACCGCTCCCTTTTATGTTGATCGAAATGGTACCTTTACATTTTGCATCAACTAAGGCTCCATTCCCCATTCTCACTTTAGTTATGATGCTACTATTAATTGAGAGGAAAGCCTATTCATCTCCGGTCATGTGATTGCTACAACCGCTATCAACATACCATTCATTGCTTTTTGCTGAAGCATCAAATTGAGAAGCAAAGAAAAGGTTTTCTTCCTTTTCTTCCTCCTGTTCTTCACAAAAATTTGCTTTCTCCCGTTGCTTGTGCCAGCAATCCTTCTCAATGTGGCCAAAATTTTTACAAAATTTACATTGGAGCTTGCCTTAGCTTTATGCCAACATTTTTCTGCATTGTGATTAGTCTTTTTACAAATTTTACAAAAAAGACTAGTACTTTTCTCACATTTTTCTTCAACCTTCTTAGAAGAACTATCATGATCATGCTTCTTGTTTGGATTGTACTTCTTCTTTAGTTGATTTTTTGAAAAAATTTGAGAATTCTCATTGGCTCTGGACTGGAAAGCCGTCTCTTTGGGTTGATCTTCATGAAAAAAATTTCCCTTCTTGTATGCACGAAATGATCTAACTAGCTCTTTGATGGAAAGCTTGGAAAGATTTTTCGTCTCCTCAGTAACAATGTACTCATACTTTTCTGTGACACTAATTAGAATCTTTTCCACAAATTGTTGGTAAGAAATTATATCACCGTGATTTCTCATTTCATTGACAATATTCATGACTCTTGTGCAATATTCATCTATTTTTTTAGATTCTATCATCTTCCTGTTGGAACTCTCTTCTAAGAGTTTGAAGATTTATAATGCGTACCTTTTCATCACCATACACCTCAGTTTTCAGAGACTCCCAAGCTTGCTTTGCAGTCTCACGTGTAGCAATTTTTGGAAAATATGCTCTTGAGACTCCAATTTGGATTTTGCTCAAGGCTTTTGCATCTTGACGATACTTAGCCTCAAGATTTTTCATCTCTACTGCTATAAGTTCACCATCATTTTCTGGCTCTTCATAGCCATTTGCAATAATAGTCCACAAACCTTCAGCTTTCAGATGCGTTCTCATTCTTATCTTCCAGTATTCAAAATCAGTTCCATCAAAAAATAGAGTAAGAACAACTGAAGAATCAACACCTTCATTTGTTTTGGATGTCATAATTTTTTCTTCACCTAACCCTAGATTAAGAACGAAAAACTGCTCTGATACTAATTTGTGGGAAATATAGAAGGAGAATACTTTCTTTAGAGAATGCTCAAATTTTATATAGGCTACTTAAAGCTACTTGAGATGATTACAATCATCAACTACATCTTTATTTATACTACTAAAAATGTAAAGCCAAAGGTCTTGCATATATGACTAGATACATGTATCATAATTTACTAGATGCATGTATTATAAAATCCTAAAAGACTCCTTGATAAACTAAGAGACAATATTGAAAGACTAAACATCAAGGTGTGAATGCATTAATTCCAACACCACCTTGGTGGACATGTGAGGAAGATACGTAGGAGTTTCCCTAAAAGGAAAAAGAGGGGGAGGGGGGTCTATCACCTTGTTCCTATCTAAGTTAATAAGTTTATGAGGGTGATCTTACTTCACCGTCTAGAAGGCAAATATTATCCAAAAATTAAGGTCAAGCAACATAAATTTCACTAGTTTAATAGCTAATTACTTTTATTTTTGTGAGTTTGCGATATTACAAATCCTACCATAATTCACACATCGGATACATATATCTAGCGCATCCAGATACATGTATCTCGAATACATGTTATCCAGATACATATAATTAAGGAGTCATTTGGTGTGAAGGATAATACCAAATAGTCTTGGGATTAAATTATGGTGCAACTTAATTTGTTGTTTTTTTGGCAAGTCTGGAATAACTTATCTTGGAATTAATAATTAGTACGGTGATAAGTTATCTCTCCCCTTGAGTGGTATAGTAATCCCGTGATAAAATAGGTAAAATGACAAAGATATCCCGTTAAACTCTTTTTATACATCACTTTTCACATTCATGTATATTCACATTATTTTTAATGCCATGTATAATAACATTTATAACCTTCACCCCTCTTTATTTTTATGATAATTCTTCATATTTTTTGGTTAAAAAATTACATTATATAAATATAATTTTTATTTATGAATTTATTTGACTAATTCTTATGTTTATTTATATTTTGATTTTTCTACTACTGAATTGCATATTTTTAATTATAAATTCTTTTAGTCACTTGAAAGCTTGTATTTTATATATCAACTAGAAAAATTACCCGCGCTTCGCGCGGCAATCCATGACCTCATTAAGATATAAATGATCATTTTCTAATCGAAAAAGGATCATATTTACCCCTCATCATACTTTTGTAATATATTTACCCGTACCATCTAACTTTGGGCACATATTTGCCCTTGAGGTGTTAAGTCTCTTCATCCCACTTTTATCATCCTATGTGGTGCCTACATAAATATTTTTTTCTCAGAATTAAAAAACTTTCTATTTAATATTCTACTCAACCCAATTATTAAAATCTGACTCACCCAATTATAAAGACCCATTAAACTTAAGTCTTATACCCTTCTTATGTATCCCTTTAACCTATCAGATAAACATATTACAAGGTTTCTTCTATCCAAAATTAGAGCCGACACATGTATTTTACTTTGTATTATGTTTCTCTGATGGGCTAAAGGGATGTAGGACAAGGGTATAAGACTTAGGTTTAATGGGTTTTTATAATTGGGTGGGTGTTATTTTAATAATTGGATTGAGTAAAATATTAAATAGAAAGTAAATTTTTAAATGTGATAAAATAATATCTATGTAGGCGCCACATAGAATGATAAAAGTGGGATAATGAGATTTAACACTTCAAGGGCAAATATGTGCCCAAAGTTGGATGGTGAGGGTAAATATATCAAAAAAGTATGACGAGGGGTAAATATGGCCCTTTTCTAAGAGTACACGGGCAAATATGACCCTTTTCCATTTTCTAATATCCAAATATTAAGAATTTGGTATTGTCACATATATTAAGAACATGAAAGATTGTAAAATTCTTACTCTTTAATGAATTTTATGTTCAACATATTTTCAATTACTAGTTTCTGGACCATGCATTATTTTATAAATTCGTTAGGACGATTATAATTCAATGAAAATATGTGTGTAATGAATACTAAAATGCAACAATCTCGAATAAATGTTATGGAAATAAATTGTTTTTATAGAAAACTAAATTAAAGAAGACTAATAGAGAGAAAATATTAAAAAATAAACAAAGAAGAAAAAGTTAACATACGCATCGTTCTTAAGACTTTAATCATAACAATATATACATGGAAAAAGAAATACAAACTTGGTACATAATTTTCCGAGTTTTTGTCGACACCTTCTCTCATATCCAATCAAAATTCAAAAGTCTTCTCCATCAAGTCAAACAAAAGCATGAATCAAATAGAAAAATCACTTCATTTTCATAAAGTGTATATATATATAACAATCAGACTAAGGTATGAAAAGGATAATCTTGGGTGTGAGTTTCATGAAACAAAAAAGATGAATTTATATAGATAAAAATAGAGGAATACCAAAAGACATCTTAAAGTTTTAAATTAAACATTTGAAGGTTATGAATATGAAAAGCATGAAGGTTATGGATATTAAGAATGACAATTGAATAGGTAATTAGATATAAGTTATGAAGAAGATTATTTATTTAAAACAAATAAAGAAAAAAATAATTAAAACAATGTAGATAAGAAAAAGATAAGTGCAAATAATATTTAAGTGAAACACCACTAACAGTGGAATTTCAAAGGGCCAAAATAGATAAAGAGAGCAACTTTAAGAATATTAAATATATGCAACTGAACTTCCATTAAAATCTGGAAGAGTGAACAATCCTCCTATGAGCACATGAACTCTCTATTTACTCTATGTAGTAATTGATTATCACTAATATTTAAACATGTAATTAACTAAATATTTATAATATTTTAATTTAGTGTAGGGGTAAAATGGTATTTCAACTTTTAACTTTTTTTGTTCTCACTTTTAGTAATATATGATGATAATATTTGTTATTTGAAATAATTGGCTTCTCAATATTGAATGATTTTTCATAGATTAGTCAATTATCACTTTCTCTATTGTTTTGTACATGCGCATGAAAAGTATAAGATACTCAATTGATGACCTATTATTCATTTTTTAGTTAGCAGCAGCTAGTTTTCCCTGCTCTTCCATGTCATTGTCCATAAACACCCCTAAATATGTCATAATAAATTTATCATGTGAAAGATATTAGCCCCTCGTATTCTCAAATGTGTGTTCCTTGATTATTCTAGAGCTAGTAAATCATAAAAATATCTCATTAAGTTTTTAATAACTTTTTTAATCATATTTAAAAAATTGAAAATATTATTGATAAACATTATTTTGAATAAAAAAAAACAACTAAAGAATTTAAAATAAATCGTGTCAGGCACCAGCTGGGCAAAAATATAAGAAATAAAAACAATTACAAGTAATTAGGAAAATCAAGAAATGTTATAACTAGCCGTAGTTATAATAGTTGAGACTCTCCAACTTTTTCTTGTATTAACCATTAACAAAGAATAGAAAAATAGTAATTGAAACATTTAAACTTTTCTGAATAAAGAGTGTGAAAGGTTAAGAAGCAATATCCGAAAAATATGTAACATCTATATAAATATATATATACTACATTAAAGCATGAACTTCCTAACTTGAATGTTAAATTATTATAATACCCCCAACTTTAAACATCAAATTTAGTATATCTTTTATATTTTATATTATATTACATTTTTTTATTTATATTATAAAATACATTCAAAGCATACACCTATTCATATTGAAGGTTGGGACTCTTTCAAAGAGTTGTGACTTTTTCTAAAAGTTGTGATTTCTCTGAGGAATTTTGATTTTTCAAAGGATTGTGACTTTTCAAAATGGTTGTGACTATTCCAAAGGGTTGTGACTTTTCCAAAGAGTTGTGACTTTTCTGAAAGGTTGTGACTTTTCTAAAGAGTTGTGGCTTTTTTGATGAGTTGTGACCTTTCTGAATGGTTGTAACTATTCCAAAGGGTTGTGCCTTTTGTGATATGGCACAATAAACACATGTTCATACTACCTTTGTTGGCTATAAGTAGAGGGTTCCCTCACATTTTTAAACTTCGAATTTTCTAAGTTTTCTATGCTTCTTCTTCTTCTTCTTCTTCTTCTTCTTCTTAGAACACCCAATTTAGTACATATTCTATATTTATTTATAATATAATATAAAATATATTAAAAGAAGATATCTTTTCATATTGAAGGATTGTGACTTTTTCAAAGGGTTTTGACTTTTCCAAAGAGTTTTGACTTTTTCGTAAGGGTTGTTACTTTACCAAAGAGTTGTGGCTTTTCCGAAGGATTGTGACTTTTCTAAAAAGTTGTGACTTTTCCGAAGGGTTGTGACTTTTTTAATAAAGCACAATAAGCAGTTGTTCATACTATCCTTTGTTGGCTATAAATAGAGTGGTTCGCTCACATTTTAAACCGCAAACTTTCTAAGTTTTCTATTCTTCATCTTAACAACCAATTTAGTACATAAACTTTATTTCATATTATATTTTTAAAGTAACTTTATGGATCATTGGTCTGATTTATTGGTTATCTCAAATAAGTCGAACAAGGACTAATACCAAAAGTCTTAGGCCAAATCCTATGAAATATTTCATACTATATTTATTTATACTATAAAATATATTAAAAGCAGACACCTTTTCACATTAGTACAGCTAGTTTTCCTTGCTCTTCCATATCATTGTCCATAAACACCCCTAAATATGTCATAATAAATTTATCAGGTGAAAGATATTAGCCCCTCGTATTCTCAAATGTGTGTTCCTTGATTATTCTAGAGCTAGTAAATCATAAAAATATCTCATTAAGTTTTTAATAACTTTTTTAATCATATTTAAAAAATTGAAAATATTATTGATAAACATTATTTTGAATAAAAAAAAACAACTAAAGAATTTAAAATAAATCGTGTCAGGCACCAGCTGGGCAAAAATATAAGAAATAAAAACAATTACAAGTAATTAGGAAAATCAAGAAATGTTATAACTAGCCGTAGTTATAATAGTTGAGACTCTCCAACTTTTTCTTGTATTAACCATTAACAAAGAATAGAAAAATAGTAATTGAAACATTTAAACTTTTCTGAATAAAGAGTGTGAAAGGTTAAGAAGCAATATCCGAAAAATATGTAACATCTATATAAATATATATATACTACATTAAAGCATGAACTTCCTAACTTGAATGTTAAATTATTATAATACCCCCAACTTTAAACATCAAATTTAGTATATCTTTTATATTTTATATTATATTACATTTTTTTATTTATATTATAAAATACATTCAAAGCATACACCTATTCATATTGAAGGTTGGGACTCTTTCAAAGAGTTGTGACTTTTTCAAAAAGTTGCGATTTCTCCGAGGAGTTTTGATTTTTCAAAGGATTGTGACTTTTCAAAATTGTTGTGACTATTCCAAAGGGTTGTGACTTTTCCAAAGAGTTGTGACTTTTCTGAAAGGTTGTGACTTTTCTGAAAGGTTATGACTTTTCTAAAGAGTTGTGGCTTTTTAGATGAGTGGTGACCTTTCTGAAGGGTTGTAACTATTCCAAAGGGTTGTGCCTTTTGTGATACGGCACAATAAACATATGTTCATACTACCTTTGTTGGCTATAAGTAGAGGGTTCCCTCACATTTTTAAACTTCGAATTTTCTAAGTTTTCTATTCTTCTTATTCTTCTTCTTCTTCTTCTTCTTCTTAGAACACCAAATTTAGTACATATTCTATATTTATTTATAATATAATATAAAATATATTAAAAGAAGATATCTTTTCATATTGAAGGATTGTGACTTTTCCAAAGGGTTTTGACTTTTTCGTAAGGGTTGTTACTTTACCAAAGAGTTGTGGCTTTTCCGAAGGATTGTGACTTTTCCGAAGGATTGTGACTTTTCTAAAGTGTTGTGACTTTTCTGAAGGGTTGTGACTTTTCTAATAAAGCACAATAAGCAGTTGTTCATACTATCCTTTGTTGGCTATAAATAGAGTGGTTCGCTCACATTTTAAACCGCAAACTTTATAAGTTTTCTATTCTTCATCTTAACAACCAATTTAGTACATAAACTATATTTCATATTATATTTTTAAAGTAACTTTATGGATCATTGGTCTGATTTATTGGTTATCTCAAAGAAGTCGGACAAGGACTAATACCAAAAGTCTTAGGCCAAATCCTATGAAATATTTCATACTATATTTATTTATATTATAAAATATATTAAAAGCAGACACCTTTTCACATTGAAGGATTGTGATTTTTCCGATGGATTGTGACTTTTTAAAAGAGTTGTAACTTTTCCGAAGGGTTGTGACTTTTTCATATTGGCCAATCAAGAATGCTTAATACATTTTCGTAACCAAAAATACAAAAATAATTCAATACAAATTTATAAAAGATAAAACTTTACAGATCATTGAATAAAACAGTGATGTAAGTTATCGGACAAAGTGGTGACAGATGGGAAAAGCCCAAAAAAAAAAGTAGGTACGAACCAAAATATTGTCATGGTTGTGGTTAGTTGTTCAAGAATTGAGTAGTTGAAATAGTATT